>APFE031346110.1:0-15578 GCA_000404065.3 Pinus taeda | reverse complement strand
AATACAATACATAGATTAGTAGAAATTTTTAATAAGAAAAATTGTTATCAAATTTTTATATTTTTTGTTTTACTAAAAATTATTGTGATACATTCTTATTTTTATACTTTCTTCTCTTTATAATATTAGTCTCATAATCAAGCAAAATATTCAATTAAAGATTAGGGCTTTTCTCTTCCTTTTTTATAGGGCAGTTTGCTAAATGTGAGTAGTTGTTCCAAATTCAACATTAGATTAGATATGAGCACTTGGTGTAATTTGGATATTTAACTTAAACTTTATACTCATTTAAAATTCATATTTCAACTCTCCATCTTGATTTTAAACAAGGTTGAATAATGTCAAGAGTAGATCACCTTCAAAAATGATGAAAGTGGCACTGTGATCATCTTTCAAGAATGAATATCACACTGTTATCAATTTTCAGTAATGAGGAGGTATTTTCACAACCTAATGGCCATATCTCATTAAAAAAATAGTGAGAATACAAAGAAAATAATTAATGGTTAATTCTCGTCACCATGAAGGTTGGAAATTATTGCAACACAATGATGTAGATTTTTTTGTCATATTTTATACAAGTTGAAAAATGTGATGGATGAAAACATTTTGATGTTTTTTATTTACACATTTTTGCATCTGTTTGTGTCCTTCTTTTATGTTTTAAATCTCATTTATTTTTGTATTGTTTTTCATACCTTGCTACTCTACATAGCATCTCCATATGTGCCCACCTTTTTGTCACATTCTAGCATTTTTGTATATTTCCTTGCATTTGTGCCTTATTTTCTTATTTTGAGATCCACTTTTGTGCCCTGAAGCATCCAAATTTGCATTCTATTTTCATATTTTGCATCTACATAAAAGCTCACTTTTGTCTTTCGTTCCCACATTTGTAAGCTTATGTGTCAACTTTTCTATCATGGTATAGCATTTATGTCTATTTAGAGTCCCATTTGAGACAATGTTATGTCTAATTAAAATCATATAGTTTATTTTTCACATCATATTACATCCATGTTAGCATTGAGCTTGACCTATTTTACACCCAATATGCACCATTTAGCTTTTTTTAGCATACCCTATTAAATTTTAGAAGCCTTGTTTATCTTTTCTTTCATCTTTTCAATATTATTTTTGCAACCATTTTTTGTTGCGCTAGCATATACCTGGCATCCTATTTGTGTCCATTTTTGGTCAAGTTCAAGGCTTATCATTTAGGAGTTAGGGTTAGGGATTGGAGTTTAAAGGTTAGGGTTCAAGTGTTAAGTCCATTTGGATTAAACAAATAATTTTAAGGTGAGGGGGGCATGCCACATACGAAAGCATGGAAACACATTTTATAGGACCCTGAAACATGTGGTATGGCTTAAAACACATTATTTTGGAAATTCATTTTTTGCAATCTAAAATGTGTTTCAAGGTCATACCACGAGTTAATACAAGATGTTTTCAAAATACTTTAGGTGATTATTTACCCAATTTGACAACGAGGACCAACCAAAGTGACTTTAAATCCAATTCAAGGTTAATTAAGCCTTAATGACACTTCCAAAAGCTTCTAAGGATATATTTTTATAAAGAAAATACCCCTCTCATTCTTTCCCCACATGTTTTGAGCTATAACTATTTTTGAATGTAGAGTTTTAGTCTTTTATGCTACTTGTGCAAAGGCAATTCCAACAAAAGAGTTTAGACTTTTAGGTTGCTACAAAAAGCATTAATGGTGTGTTAGCTAGTTACAACAAACATTTTGTGATGTATTATCGGCTTCAAAAACCATTGCCTAGGTGTTTAGGCAAGTGACAAGCTATTTTTGTAGTTATTTGAGTATTTTCTTAGGGTTTATGCTTTAACCATCCATGTTATCCGTTGTGGATCTTTTAGTTTTATTTTTTTGTAGCAACAATGGCTTCTAACCAAACCAATTCTCTTTCTCCAAATTCAAAGTGTAAAATAAGACAAATGAATAATATCCTCTTTATTTCTTGGCATTGGTATAGTTTCCTCAAAGACTTGGTCCTATAGATCCTGTATATACCTAGGGGGGATAATGATGCAGGGCTGGCCTGCAAAACCAGGATCTTTTAAAATCTTTCTCTCGTAGAGACTTGATTAGTTCACAATGATCATAAGAATATTAAATCTCATATGAAAGCTTTCATTTAAATTAAAGAGTCTTCACCCCATCCCATAGAATTCAACCCAATTTCATGAATTTCAACCTAAATGAGTCACATCCACATCATGTATTCATATCCTCAATCCAAACTCCAAACTCCGCGCATGTAATATATAATTGCTGATTATCAACTGAGCTCGGAATTCAACAAAGAACATGGGCATTCACGCATATAATACATGAATGTTCCCGGCTTCCGCAGTTGTAGCGATCTATCAGTGGTTTCACACAGTTATGTTTGCGGCATACTAACTTCACATGGCTCGGCGCTTCCCCAACGTTATGTATCCAGGCGATACAAACCTGGTAACCAGACTCGTTATGTTTGCAGCATACTAACTTCACATGCATTAAGACTGCTCAACAAACACTGTTCGTTGATTTATCAATTTAAATCCTCGGTTTATCTATTATGGAACCTGGCTTTATGATTTAGAAAATTATGTGAATTTTTGGACCCTCTCCGCGCACCTGCTCTCCATACGCAAGCACTCCACGCATAACCATGCCATTCGATCCGATTAATAAGGAGTCTTACGCTGTCGTTTACATGGATGACAAACAGAGGAATTATATATAACCAATTCTTTGTTCGCGGCTTTATATTGTCTCACAGAAAATCAAAACAAACATTCGCCCGGATTTCACCGAATTAATATGGTTTGATCCGCTGAGTTAATTCACTCCTGCTATGGTGGCCATTTAATGGTATGAATTCTTAATACAACCAGACATGCGCGCAGAACTAAATAGATATGATTACAGCCTATGGTACATAATCGAAAGGGAATCGACTCCAATGATTAACGTGGAACAGTAAAATGCTTCCATGCTGTCAATACACAGAATAATGGACTATACAAGCACATTATCCGAAAATCATTGAGCTAGAAACGTCGGAGAAGATTTTCATAATGAAACTAACTTTGTATTCCATCATGGTATAAGATTTATAAACACACTTGTTTTATATTAGCAAATACACATAAATACTTACAACCTTTCCTTGTGGCCAGATCTTCAATGTTCATGGCCCTTACAAATTGCCGAAGGCGTCCAGGCAGAAAACTACTCACACTCCCTCTCTCTCTCTCTGATGATCATGAGAGCTTTTTGCCACTTTATTTTATAGATACATAAGGGATAGGTCTTCCCAGAACTTATCTTCTACAAAAGCAAGCTTTTTTTCTTTTTACCTAATGATTTTAAAGCTTAAAGCTTTATTCCCAGCTTTTATCCTAATTTTCTCTTATACCCTTTTATTTAGAAAAGAATATTTACATAAACTTTACTTCCTATTTTGTTAAAATAACAAAATACTAAAATTTATCACACCCCCCTTTTTATTCCATATTTACAAATGAGGAAGGTCTTGATGCTCCTGCATCATACACCCAACCTTAAAATTAATATGATCCCCTGATCATGTGTTCGGATCTGTGTATGCCTGGATCCCACACCTTGTGCTGCAAGTTTCCATTTGCCACTGCTTTTGTCTGTTGTCCTTCTCTAGGTCTCCACACCTTATGCTGCTTTGCTCCACTAGCTGCACTCTTGCAATCTTCTGCTGTCTTCCGTTTGTTGCTTCTCCTTTGTTTCACTGCTGCTGGTCTCTTCCAGGATTCTTTCACCATCATCCGCCTCATCACTTCAATTTCTCTGTCTAACAGATTTTCCCCAGCATCTTCATTTAGACCTGTACTCACAAAACAATTGTTAGAATAAAAACCATAAGGCATCAATGCCCCTTCTGCTGCTATCAATGTTGTCTCAGTTGTCACTATTGATGTTGCGGCCTCCCAATCTTCCTGTCCCTCTGCAACATTCCTTTGCTTGTCACCTGTAATTTCATCTGCAACTTTTCCCTCTTGTTCACTGCACTGGCCTCTTTCTTCTGCAATCTCCCTGTGATACTCTGGATTCTCCAACCAGTATTCTAACAATGCAATTTCTTTGTAGCATCGCTGGAGCATATTATCATCACCTGCATTCATACATAATCTTTCAGTTTGCACAAAATCACCAAGTTCAACAATTTCAACTGTTTCTTCACTTATCCGTGCTACAGACTGACTCACTTCTTCAGCATCCATAAGAATTTCCTCTTGTGCTGTAAGAGTTCACAAGATGGCACATCCTCCTCAACACCTGTAATCACATCAAAATTGTCAGCTATACAAACACAAGAGTCCACATTATCTAGCTCATCTGGATCTGCCCAATAATTCAAGAAATCATCAATAATCTTCTCCTTTGTTTCATCAATGGAAACCTCCTCTGCACCTGCAAACACACACAACTCATCAGTTTTAAAACTGCAAGACCTTTTAGTCTTGAATGCTTTCTTCAACACTTTCCTTTTAATATATCTGCATGTGGAATCTTCAAATTTCATCTCTGGCACAAGAACTCTAAGTCCCTTTTCCAACAAGGCAATCAGAATTTGTCTCAACCTCCTCTGCAATTTTCGCCAAATCACTCTCTTTCCCTTCAGTGGAAAGAGCCATTTTCCTTTCTGCTTTCCCTGCTCTTGCAGCCATTCTTCCAGTACCTGTAATTGTGCCTTTATTTCTGCAATCTCTTTTTCTCGAACCCCAACAGTCACCTCATCTTTGTGGCATTTCTGTGAACCTCTTCGTCCTCTATAAAAACTTCCTCTGCTTCTGGCAGACTGCTTCCTCCTGAGTTTCTCACACACCATGAGTTGTACTAGCCTCTGCAACAACAATCTCTCTTGCTGCAACTTACCTCACCAATCCTTCCCTCAGGATCTGGTCTTTTGGTAAGTACTTGGTTCACTGCCTCTAGAACCTCTTGAGCACTCCTCTGCTCTCTCTAGGCTATCTCTTCAACTCGCCTTCTTCTTCAGGACACTGCACTTGTCCTCCTTATCCAACCTTCAACTGAATGCCAGGTTCTGCTACCTTCTTTGTAACCATGCAACTGTAAACTTCAATCATAAATTTCAACTAAAATATCATCTCACCTTTAAGATCCTGTATGATCTTGTCTTCTCTCCCCTTCTGTAATCCTGTTCACTTGAAATTGTGTATGCTTGCATATCAAATCATCCATCACACATTAAAACACACTTTAGTTATCAACTGTACTAAAAAAAAACAAACTTCTTCAAGAAAACATTCCCACTCTGATACCACTTGATGGAGGGCAGACCTGCAATTACCCAGAACCTTTTTCTTTCTCACTCATGCATATAAAGCATGCACCTCCATCAACAAATCTTTATCTGGAAATTTAGCATATTATCATTTATGAACTTTGCATCACTACTTAACATGCCTTTTGTGTTCATATTCTCCTACCAGCCTGGCTCTATAAGGTTCTGTTTATGATTGCGATATTCTTGCAAGCCTGCGACCGCTTTACTATACTCAGGTTTCGATATGTTCACATGAGCATCGATTTAGTGGAGGATGCTCTTTCATCGACTTCCATTATTACGAGTAACCGAACTGCTCTCTTCCTCTCGTGGAGTGGGTAGCATCGTTTCTTCTCTAATCTGTTTAATTAAAATTTAAACAAAATTTATCTTACTATTAGGTTTATCAGATCAATTTATAGGGCCTGAACATACATTCAGGAACTGATAATTTTTTCTTGGACACCCAGTAAACTTTTTCCCAAAAGTCTTTGAAGAAACATTATAATATTCCTTGCCCAGAATAAACATTAGAATATTGCCTTCCCATTATTAAATGAACAACCACCTGTTTGCAATACCTCCTTAGAATGATTACATATGATAAGAAATAACTGGATTTTTGATGCAGGTAAAACACTATAAAGGTCCCACGCATCCTCTGTCTTGAATCAGAACAAAATACGTAGCCCACTAATTGAATAGCGCTTTCAGATTAATAAAACGAAATACAGTCCTCCCCATAGAGAACGCATACTTAATTACGTTTTACATAAATCTAATCTCATGCAACCTCAACACTGGACATATAGTGAAAAATCAAAGGTTATATTTACACACAAAACACTTACAAGAACTTTCGATTCATGCCAGATATTCAACATTTAGGCCCTTTAGAAACTGTCTGAAGGCTTCCAACCAGAAAACCTTTCACACACCCTCTCTGATCCTCAATGTCTTTGAGGATTCGTAATTTATAAAAACTAAGCATGATCTAGAATCACCCAACTAAAAGCTCTAAGACTCTACATGCAATGCATACATATGGTAGAAAATTCTTGAGGCTTTTTCCCATCTTTTTGCCTGTTCTAAAATAAAAAATCTTTCCTTATCCCATAATGATCCACATTCACTGCTTTATGCCTAAAAGCACTCCCTATTTTATTAAAAATAACAAAATATTTAAAATTATCACACCCCCCTTTTTATTCCATATTTACAAATGAAGAGGGTCTTTATGCTCCTGCATCAGTTAACTATCCTGTCCCTTCCATGGAGCACATTCTTCAGTGCGTTTCTGGGTCTGAAATATTGTCCCTATTATATGGGTTTTCAAGATAAAATCAAGTGTTAGTATCTAATGGGGATCAACTTAAGACAACCTTCAACAATAAGTGGGGCACTTACGCATATCGCAAAATGCCTCTTGGACTCATTAATGCGGGCACCACATTCCAGAGAGCTATGGATATAGCTTTCCGAGGGTTGATTAATGGATCAGTAGTGGTTTACATGGATGAAATTACAGTGTATTCATATCATAGAAGGGATCATATTTGTCACCTGAAACAAATCTTCGAAAGATGCCGAAGATACGGGATATCGTTGAATCCCAAGAAGAGCGTCTTCGTAATCACAAAGGGGAAACTATTGGGTCATATCCTCTCTAAAGAAGGGATTGTTATTGACCTTGAAAGAATAGAGACTATCATGAGAATACAACCCCCTACAAATAAAAGGGCCATGCAATATTTCTTCAGGAAGATCAATTTCATCAGGAAATTTGTCTCAGATTTAACTAAAAAAGTGCGCCCTATGCAGCTAATGATGAAGAAAGACGTTGTGTACAAGTGGAGTGATGAAGCCAAGAAAGTGTTTTGACGAATCAAGGAAGCCATCGTTGAAGCTCCTGCATTGGTTAGCCCCGATTTCGGCAAGGAATTCTTCTTATACACTTTTGCTTCTAATGTTTCATATGCCGCAATACTCACTCAGAAAAATAATGAAGGCAACGAAGTCCCTATTTCTTATATGAGCTCTAATCTCCAAGGGGCAGAACTCAACTACCAAGACATGGAGAAATAGGGCTTTGCAGTTTTCAAGGTTGTAAAACATTTCCGCCCTTATTTACTAAAGGCCAGGACCAAAGTAATTGTTCCCCATCCTGTTGTAAGAGCTATCTTCGTGCAAAATAAAATGGGTGAATGGAGAGGGAATTGTATAACCACTCTTCAAGAGTTTGACCTCAAGATTAAGCCAACACAGGTAGTTCGAGGGTAGGGACTTTGCAGGCTAGCAGCAGAAGCATTGGTGGATAAAGAAGGAGTGTCTGAAGAACCAGAAACACAGAGCATGCAATATGCACAAATGGAATTCAGGGAGGAGCCCCTATGGATTAACGAAGCCCTGATGTATGAGCGAGAAACATCGAAAGCCTTTTTGGACCCTGAGTTATGGTACTAGAGCATACGCTTCTATCTGATACGAGGATCATGCCCTGAACACATGGATGCATCACAAAGGAGAGCACTCAGATTGAAATCCAATCAGTATCGTTTGGCCAATAACATATTATATAGGAAAAACCATGATGGAATTCGGCTGAGGTGTTTGGAAAAGGATGATGCTGACCATGTCTTGAAAGAAATGCATGACGGCCCAGCAGATGGTCACTATGGCGGAGAGACCACTACTCACAAAATATTAAGAGCCAGATATTATTGGCCCACAGTGTTCAGAGACTCGCATGCCTATGCTCGCAAATGCAAGGTGTGTCAAACTGCCGCAGGACGAGAAAGAAAACCTGTTGTTCCCCTTAGGCCCATTATGATTTGTCGTCCATTGCAGCAATGGGGCCTAGATGTCATAAGTGAAATCAATCCAAACTCTTTGCAACATCATAAGTACATACTCATAGCGACTGACTACTTCACCAGATGGACTAAAGCCATCCCATTTTGGAAGGTGAACGAGGATGAGGTAATATCGTTTATTGAAAAATTCATTATTAACAGGTATGGAATTCTTGATGCTCTTATATTTGATAATGCATCTTTCTTTTCTTCATTGAAATTGACTGAGTTTGCTATTGATAAATCAATCCACATGAGGTATTTGTCAAACTATTACCCCCAGGGAAACGGAGTTGCAGAGTCTTCAAATAAAAACCTTATCCACATAATCCGCAATTCTGTCACTGATAACCAGCGGAACTGGCACAACGCCCTAACAAATGCCCTTTGGGCCTATAGAGTCACCCCAAAAGTGGCTTTAGGAAACTCCCCGTCCTTCCTTGTCTATGGAAAAGAAGTAATCCTGCCTCCCAATGTTACCCTCCCCTCTTTACAGCTCTCCCAAGCTTCAAGAGGAACCCCTTCAGCCCTACTCTAAGAGAGGATCAACCAACTGATGAAGTTGGAAGAATTGAGAGATAAAGCCAGAAATAAATTCAGAAATCACCAAATGATTGTAAAAAAAATGGTTTGATCATCATCTGGCAAGAAATAAAGATTTCCAAGTAGGGGAGCTAGTCCTGAAATGGGACAAGCTGAGTGAGCCAAAAGGTAAACACACGAAATTCCAACACTTATGGTTGGGCCATTCCAAGTTGTGGAAAAATTTGGTCAAGGAACTTACAGGTTGAAAACTTTACAGGGAGAGACCGAAAAACTCCCTGTTAATGGCCAACATCTGGTGAGATACTTCCAGTAGCCACCACATGGTAGTTACCTCCTTAGTAGGTTAGAAGTCATTTTAGCTTTGCTGTTAGTTTAATTGCACTTTTGTCTTTTCCTTTTTGTTTCTCTGCTAAGTTTATTTTCTTGCTGTTTTGGAATTGCAGTCCTTTTCAGCCAACCGATTTCGGTCCTCCCATCTTGTTTTTCCTTTCTTAGATTTGCCCTCATTCACCACCTTCATCCTTTCCCTTCCTCATTAACCTCCTGATGATTCTGTTGTTTCTAAATCCATCATTACCTTGCAAAGAAAACAAATTTTCAATCAGCCCATGAGAACTGGAAAATCAGCAGTGGAGCTCAAACTAAAACCACTCATTGGCATCTGTTGGGAACTGGGTAAGATCTGTTGATAACTTGGATATCTGGAGCATGTAGGGGCATCTTTATAAAACAAAATGTGTAACTATAGCTGAAATGGCATGGAGGGACGCTGCATTTTGAATAAATCCCACTCAGACCTAACCTATACTTAGCTGTAAGGTTTGCAGTCATTCTCCATTGGTTCCATCCACCACACTAAATTATCCAATACTTGTTATCTACAAGTAAATCTCCTTTCATGGGCTAAACTCATTGGCATATACCATGTGGCAAATCCAATTGTACTCTAGTCCTTGTGCCTGGAACTAGAAGGACTTATTTAAAAGAATATGAAATATCAAGTCCTTATGCCAATCTGGAAGGACAGGTTGTTTGGGAAGTTGGTTAGAGTAAGGATTGTTGTTGGGTTCAGAGTACCGGTTGATACAACAAGCCCAACATTGCTTAAGCGGTTTAAAAATATGGCATGATCCATGACTGTGCCCCATTCAATCAATGAAAATATAGCACTAAAATTCTCATATAAAGTGCAGATAAACATATCTACATCAAGTTTGATGAGCAATAAAGAGTTGAGGTACACACCTAAACAGGTATTGACAGACCAGTGATGGCCCCGAAAGGATTTTTGAAAGCAAGAAACAGGTAAAGGAAGGTTAATAAATTCCATAAAATCACCATTGGAGAATACTTGTCAAAACCCTATCAGTAAGTAGAAGCTATTTGTCTTCATCCCACCTGAAGCAATTAATGTTGAAGTGGAACCCATGCCTTTTCATTTGTACATTTTGCATTTCAAGTTTATCTTAACACCCTGATGTTTTATTGATCTGAGGCTTATTTAGAAACAAAGATAACTGGTTCACCCAGTGGTTCGCCATTTGTTGTGGCCACAACTACCACCCTATCAAAACTTGCCTTGGCAACAATTCTGAATGGTTCCCCTAAAAGTTGGCCTTCTACCTCTCCGAATGATATTTTTAGTCATAGAGACTTTAACTCGTTGCCGAGCCAAATTTTCAGCTCTTAATGGTCAATCCCCCCCTTTAAATCCCTATTGCATGGTCCATTCATCACCTAGCCTAGCCCTCCATTCATTCCCTCCATCGAAAACTTTTCATCCCTCAAAACCTTCTATCGCATCATTATTCCCATCATAACCCTTTATAGCGGAGATACTTTGCAAAACATGCATAAATCCCTTTTTTGCGGCCTATCGCAATTAACACTGTGCACTTTTTCCCTTCCGAAACTGACGTCATTATCAACCCAAATTCATAATTTTCGGGTGCGGAACCAGGTCCCAAGTCGCTATCGGTCAGGCCCTAGGCCGGTGCATATTGTGATATGCGATATGGTGGACCCGCCGATCTGATTAAACATAATATATATGCCATTGGGTCTGTCCCTCCCTTATCTCAAATTGATATCGCCGGGGTCTAGCACTCATGCATAAGGTGTGACACCATACGCCAGACCCACTGATGATTTTAGGCTCGGACATATAAAATTTGAAGTCCGGTTGTACGGTCTGGACGTGGGGTTTTCTCATGTTTCTTGTGTATTAGATAACATGCTATGGTCGCATTTTTTAATAGAAAATGCCATATGGTGGACCCGATAGGGTATAGATTCCCGCCCACAGTATTTCAAGTCCTGGTTTTGCGTTCCGCTCTGTGTTTTCCGAGAATTTGCAATGTAAAGCGGATTTATGTTCACAAGACTTAATCAGTGCATAAATTAAAAGGAAGGGGGGATTCTTTCACATTTGATGATTTAAATGCGAGATTCATGTTTTGTAGGCCTGTTTTCCATATGTCTCATAGTCATAGCTGATATAAATTATTTTGCAGGAAAATTTGAGTAGACCTGGTAATGGATCAAGATGAGTTGTATCTAGATGACACCTCTACTCCACCAGTGTCATCATTGCAAAAAACACTCTGTGAAAGGGAAGATGGACCGCCAAAGTGCATAGTGGAGGCACTCCTTCAGTTCAGTGGAAGCACTTGTGACAAAATTAGTCCATCAAAGATGTCATCATTGCCAGATACACCACAAAGCATGTCAGATGTGGGATGATGAGCACATCATCTTCAGTTTCCTTCAGGAAATGACAGAGAATGATAGCTACTCCATAGAGGTGCTAAGAAATGATATGCAATCCTCCTCTATTCCAAAGGCATCCATTCATTTCCCCAGGAAGGAGAACCCTCCACCAAGGGTGACCTCTGTGTGTCAGCAATTTCATCGACCATTCTCATCTGTATATGTTGATCTGTGTAATCAAATGGGGAAAATGAAAGGTCATGGGAGATCGAGGGTCATTGAGGGATACATAAGTATTACCTCTAGATAGGAGAGGGCGAATTTTTGTTTTGGGGAAGAACAACTTTGAGTATTGTGAATAAAGAGAGACTGTTTAGCTCAATAAGGAATCAGTGTTTTAGATTGATTTGCCTCTTTTACCATGTGTTTTGATCGGAATGTTGTCGCTGGTATAAATGAAAATGTATATTTTCTTTTGTGCATATTGATGACTTACAGTTCACGGTTATGCCTGGTTATTTGAATATGATTCAATATCATGGTTAAATCATGGAAGGTTACTGACTCAAAATTCTATTGGACATGAGTTACAAGCTTCTCTTCCATAAAATGGAATGTGTATTCCTGTATGAATGATTGGATTGTAATTAAGTATTAATACAGCCTTGTTCTTATGAGAACCAGTAATTGATTCACTTAGACTTGGTATTCATATATGATGTTCAACCTCCCTGTTGTCATGCCCTTATAGGATAGATTAAGATAGTTAGGACACAGACTAGAGTGGTTAGAAGAGGTGTAGATAGGATTCAATACATAGATATTAGTTGTTTTATTTTGTTGATGTAATTGAAGTCTTCTTCTCAGAAGAAATCTTTCAACTCATTTAACAGTTTACGGGGTCCCTTAAAACCCGTTGGAAATAACCATTCCAAATGAAAGAAGATCTAATTGTGGCTTGTGATCGGGTTAGTTCCCTTTTTTGGTATAGTGAATATTTGCCATGTCAACACCCTCCACAGTAGAAGAACCTTGAGATGCATACAACTGAGCACTCACCAGGCAGACTCACTTGTTTTTTGAAGGCACACATGCATTCCTCTCTCTTGCTAACAGTTAGAGCCAAGGAGAATCTTTAAGAAAATGGTAATTGGGTCATATTTTGGATGGGGATCCTATCCCAAACAATGTGAGGTATAATTGGTATCACATATCGAGGAGACCCCTTGAATGTTGGCAGGTCCAACACTATCAATATTTATGGCCCTAGGAGGGCAACTAGATTGTTGATCTAGATTGTCATTGATGTCAATATGCAATATTATAGGATACTAAATGATGATATGAAGCCAAGGAGAAGTAGAACAGATCCGTGAAGAAACAGGAGCAAGAAGCCAAGGAGCAAAGCCATTAGGGAAGCCATTAGAAAGACATTGCAAGCCATTGGAAGTCAAGAATGGGAGCAGTCAAATAAGAGCTATCGGAAGAGTTCATCGGAAGCAGTTTATCAGAAGCCATCATGAAGCCAAAGCGTAAGAGGAAGAGGTCATTGGAAGCCACGAGAAGCAAAGAGGAACACATCAACGAAAGTTCATAAACAGAGTTATCGGAGGTCACAAGAAGATAAGCCACATGAGCAACAACAAAGCGAAAGGGTGAAGAGAAGTCACAGGAGCAAGAAGCCAAGGACGAAAGCCATTAGGGAAGCCATCGGAAGTCAAGAACAGGAGCTATCAGAAGTCAAGGAGAAGCATATCGGAAGCAAGATAAGCAGTTTATCAGAGCATATCCCATATGCCCAAATGTAAATACTAAAGGGGGAACAATGACACTTATCACATATACCCAACAGTAAGTGCTAAAGGAAGAAAACAGTGAAATCAGAGGAGCTTTGCAGACCCAACGACTCTTTACAATATGCCTCTATTGAAATATCACATCCATCGCATCATGAGTGTTGAAGCCTTGTTGTTACCCTGAAACCCCCGGTTGCGATTTGATATGCGGACCTGATCGCTCCATTAGAATACATTGTTATGTTATATCACGTCCACCTTATCAGAACTTTCAAGTTATGAAGGCTTGTCATATTGAATCCCCCGATTGCGATATAAGGTTGTGGACCCGACGGGTTTATTAACAACTGCTTAAGATCATATCACATCCGCCATATCGCAAGTCTTATAGGGTTGTCACGGTAAAACCTCCGATCATGATATTATTACGGACCCGATTGCTCCATTATAGCACACCCTATTGTAATATCGCATCCGTTGTATCAGAACCTTCGCATCGCAAGTCTTAAAGAAATGTCACACTAAAAATGTGATTGTGATAAGACTTGTGGACGCGACAGACTGTCGATTGCGATGGAGCTATGGACCCAATAGATCTATTGATGATTGTTTAATATTATATTGCATCCATTTCATCGGCATTATGAATATCGACCATGTTACATCGGTGATGTTAAGAGTTGCGATTGCGGGACCTTCAAAAGTTGCGATTGTGATTGATGACATGGTTGTGGGACCTCATTGGGTATGGTCCATCCTATGAAATCCTCCATAAATAATAAGTCTATTGGATGAATATTAAAAAAGGGCCTCTCTAATATAATTTTAATATGTGAAATCATAAGTCAGCCTCTCTTCCAAATGAATGTATCTTTTGATTATTGGTGAACTCGAAGAGACAGAGGAAGCTGAAGGTCGAGTGAGCGAAGAAGGAAGCTGAAAGGTCGAGCGAGCAAAGAAGGAAGCCAAAAGGTCCAGCGGAGGAAGAAGGAAGCCAAAGGTCTAACAATCGGTTGACTGGGTTATTTATTAAAATGATAAGACGTGTTTCAAAGTGATTTCAGATAACAATTCAAAAGAACGCTCTGCAGATCTAAGAAGATTATCTGAGTATGAACAAGGCAGTGTTGTTTTTTAATTGAACGCACAATATGAAACTGTGACAGTCACTCCTTTAAAGAAGTCATTCTTGAAGCAGTTACTCTTGAAGCCTCACTCCTAAAGCAGTTATCGTGACAATAAGAACAGAGGGTCAAAATAGAGTTCTTCTGAAAAGACATTGAGGAAGATTATCTGAGTATGAATAGGGCAGGGTTATTTTTTAATTGAACGCACAATATGAAACTGCGATAGTCAGTCCTCTGAAGAAGTCATTCTTGAAGCAGTTACTCCTGAAGCCTCAATCCTGAAGCAGTTACTGTGACAATAAGAACAAAGGGTCGAAATAGAGTTGTTTTGAAAAGAGATTGAGGCCTAGTGCAGATATCTTGTTGATAAGTATCAACAGATCTTGAAGATCATGATGAATTTATGAAAACATCATGAGGTAAACTTTACAGACTTTGTTGGGAAATATGAAGAATTGTGAAGACTCCTTCATATGAAGACGTGTTGTCATTGGTGTAGCAATGAAGCTGTAGATTGACAGAACACAATGAAGAATATTTTGAGAGAAGTGTAATACAATCAAAACATCTCTTAACAAAGAAAAACTATAGGGTCGGAGCCCTTGGGGTTGGTGCCTCAAAATTGGAAGGATTGGTGTCCTTGGAGTTGGTGCTCGTAAATCCAAGGTTGGTGCCTTGACAAGACAGGGTTAGTGCCTTGACAAGACAGGGTTGGTGCCCTGGAGGTTGGAGCCTCACAAACAGTCCAAGTTGGTGTTTGGAAACAGATTGGAGCCTTATATATATTGTATCTGATTTATTGTAAATATTGTATTAATAAAAGAATTTATTCCTATTGTTCATTTTGTTTTCTAAATATAAATGATTTAACTAGTAAAAATAACAATTGAAAAGGAATATTGATTCACCCCCCCTCAGTATTTCCAACAATTGGTATGAGAGCCAGTACCTTCACTCAAAGCCTAGTAGCTTGAAGGTTGATCATCAGAACACAAATGTCGAAGCCAAGGAAGAAAGTCGCCAATCCTCTTAAAGATGTGTCTCCCTCAATGATCGAAATTGAAGTCAATCAATTTGTGACGGCTCCATGGTTTAATGGGAACTTTGATATGGGAAGCAAGAGTGAGGAATTTCTTAAAGACTTAAGGCATTGAAGTATGGGCATCAGTAATTACTGATAACATGATGAATAGAGAATCCAAGGAG
>APFE031346105.1:92028-111075 GCA_000404065.3 Pinus taeda | reverse complement strand
TCTATATGAAAATCAAAATAAAAATCTAAACTTTACGATAAAACCAAAAATCTAAATTTAAGCGTAAAAGCTAAGCTAAACACCTTAAAGAAATAACGTAAATGAAATATATACATAAAAAAAAATCGAAACATCTAATCCTTAAAATCCAAAACGCATCAAACGTTTGGCAATTAAAAAAAAAAAATGCAAATCGAAATATTTCGAATTTTTATTGTATTTTGCAGGTTTGGACAAGAGCTGGACAATGGGCAAAGGAAACGACTCCCGAGAAATGGATGGAAGCACTGAAGGAATGATAGGTTTGCAGCAGAAATGTAGCACACAGGTGAGGAAATATACGCGGGTGGGTTGAAGAGGCACGAGGCAGCTATAAAGGAAAGCGATGGTGACTGTGTTTGACAGATTGCAGCAGAGAGTAGAGGGCTTCACGCAGGGAAGAGGCACAGCAGCTATGAAACAACGCGTAAAAAAAAAAATAAACATGGGTGGCTCAAATTTGAGGGAGCTACGTGGGCACAGAAAAAACTGCGGAGATGTGAAGGGTATGCAAGGTAATATTTCTTGAGTTTTATTATGCAGGAAACACTGCAAATGGATGAGGGAAATGGGTTGCGTGCAGCGTGAGAGGATGAATGAAGGACACAGCGTGAGCTTGTAGTGAAGGCAGCGGATTTGAAGAGGGAGATTGATCGTGCGTATCAGGGAGAGGTGAGGACGCAACAGCTGCTAGAATGAGCTTGGATCAGCGTGGAAGGATGGCCAATGTAGGAGAACTAAAGGGTGAATGGCCAATGCTGCAGCTTGAATAGTGCACGCCTGAAACAAAATTTCAAAAATCCTTCTGCAAAAAAGAAACCCTCCAGGCAGCAGCAGAAATCCCTTGAATTTCTTCAGAAATTGTAAAAAAATTTAAATCAATCCGCTTCAGATTGCCTGGTGGACACCCTGGAAATTTCTCAAAGCCTGTACCTGCAGCATGCAATGGCAAAAACAGAAAACCCAGAAATAATGTGTAGAAAACAAAACTTAAACTCTAAGTTAGCTAAATAGTTACAGCATTTACAGATTTTCGACTCTTAAGCAGCCAGATTTGTCAATAATCATAGTAATATTATCAGAATTTAATTTTAATGTGAGACACTTCAGAAAACCCTGCATGCATTCATAAAAAATTTCAAATGATAAGCCCGGGATCAAGAACTGCCTGGGCTCTTTCAAAAAACACAATCCGAGAGTTGGCTGGTTCAGCCGAGAACTTCTCCTAATGCCTGGTAATCTAAAAAAAAAGGATTTCCTGCACAACTTACAATCAACCATTAACATAGAGGGAAAAACGATAGTGAAATCTAGATCAAATGGAGATACCTACCATTATATTTCAGAATCTAAACTATCATTCAAACCCTAGAGATCAGACAAGATACATGTGCCTGAATCAATCTTCATCAAGCTAAAATCAACAGCTGAAAATAAAATTATGCAGAAAGAATAAAAGATCTTATAGCATTTCTAGAAGAGTAACACCAGCAAGATTTTTAACCCCAAAGTCTTTCTTTATTGCACAAAAAATGACTACAAGAGAGCTTTCTTTAGCACCAGACTCTCAGATCAAATGTGATTTCAAATGACCCCTAGCACCCTTTTTAAAGGAAAATTTACCAACGGCTAGTTCGAGTGATCCTGTCAAATTAATCTCGACCGTCGATGAGGATCAAGATTTCTTTTAATCTCATCCGTCGAATTTTTAAATGCATTTTAATATATTAAACAATTAAAATTATGCATTTATTTACTCAAAAAATCACAATTTTATTAAATTATTTTTTTTTATTTTTTATTTTTTATTATTTTTTAAATTTTATTTTATTTTATTTTTTATTTTTTTATTTTTTTTTTTTAATTATATTATTTTAATTTTCATTTTTTAAATGGATCCTCGAACTTAGCCTTTGGAAAAATCGCCTAGGACCTAGGACTTAGGACTTATGAGGGGATTAAAACATTTCTTAACCCTCAAGACACTTTACATCATGACTTTTACAATGACATAGACCCTCATAGATCACCCAGTTCTGCGACCAACTATAATCTAGCAGATCAACGCATTAGGATTCCCCTAAGATTCTAATGACAAAATTCATTCCGGCTTTGGGGTTAGACTGAAGGAAAACTCTGCCGATCATGGATCGGTGAGACAAAAAACCTTCCGGAATGTAGATTATCACTATAGAATTAGGTCCACCTAGGCAATTTTCATACATGACTCAGCTCTGCTAAGATTATTTACAATTCACACATGCAGACTGGGTTTACAACATAATATGATAAGGTTGACGATGACTGTCGAATGGCATGGACACGTCAATCAAGCGCTACCCTTTTGCAAAGGAAAGGGGGTGCACGCTAAGGGTAGTTGACACGTAGTGGTCAACAGGTTGTATTGGACATAGACTAGATCATTTAACCATTTTTTATCCAAACAATTTCTCTTCTTTGTGTGAATCCTCTCAAAGACAGACCAATTGCGCTCACACCCAGTAGCACTACAAGTTTGACTCAAAATACGAATTGCAAACTTCTGCAATTCAGGACAATGGCCACCAAAAGCCTCCCACCATTGCGCTGAAAAAAACATAGGAGTGTAATGAGTTAGCTCAACAAAATTACAAATTATATCCAACTTTCAAATTATAAACTATTTTACAAAATTTAAAAAAAAAAGTAAAACTATTAAGAATTTGAAAATTGAAATTTTTGTTTACCTGGCTCATCTGCTTCTCTTGCAATCTTTGCTAGGTTCTTCCCAAAGGTACCCAAGGCATTGCTGAAGGTCGTGACCTATCGGTGTATCTCCAGCTGATTAGACTCCAATGGGATCATGCGATCAATGCAGTCAATCAGTCCATCTCTAACCTCCCCCTTCAAAGCTTCTGAATCCTTAGCTTTATAATGATATCGTCGATTCAAAAAATACCCAGCTGCATGTATAGGGTGATGGAGTTGATTGTTCCATCTTTCATCAATGATTGCCCAAATGGGCCCATACTTAGCCACTCTATCCCTGTATGCCCTCTTTATTTGCTCCTTTGCTTGATCCATAGCCTCATAAATGAAGCCCATAGCCAATCTTTCCCCATCCACCAACCGCAACACCTTAACCAGTGACTCAGCAAGCTTCACAATCTCTACTGCCTTTCTCCAAAAAGTTTCTTCATTAACTTTCTTTTTCAATTCTTTGCCTTCCAGTTTGTGAGACCAATTGCTTTGATTCCATTCATCACTAGAAAACATCTTTTGCAAGTTTCTATTTTGAGAAAGCATAGATTGCAATGTCAAAAAATGAGTAGCAAATCTAGTGATGGTAGGCCTAATAATATCCCTGCCCCCAGTGTGTTTCCTCATGAGGCTCAAAATCCATGAATGACTATAGATAAATTTTGTTATGCTTTTGGCATGATCTACAGTGTTTTTGACCCAATATAATTTTCCAATATCCTCAAGCATGAGGTCTATGCAATGTGCAGCACATGGGGTCCAAAAGATGGTCTTGTGTTTTCTAACAGTTTACCAGCAAGAACATAGTTAGAGGCATTATCTGTGATGACTTAAACAACATTAGCCACCCCCACCTCCTCAACAACCTGATCCAATCGTTGAAACAACAATTGCCCATCGTTTACCTTATCAGATGCATCAATTGATTTTAAAAACATGGTTCCCCATGGACAGAAGATAAGAAAGTTTATGATGATACGGTTTCTTTGATCAGTCTATCCATTTGACATGATGGTACATCCTGTTTTTGCCCATGAGTCCTTGAAATCTTTCAAATACTCATTAATGGAGGCAATTTCTTTCTGCAAACGATACCCCCTTAGCTCATGCATAGTAGGGCCTTTGAAGCCTTTTCTAGCACCATGTATGGCATCAAACATAGGCTCATAATATGGTGAACAGGAAGCATTGAAGAGGATATCGGCATCATACTACCATCTAGCTGTGTAATAACAAGCAGACTCCCTCAATTCTTTCTTCCAATGGTCATCTAAAGTGGGCTGCATTTGACTTTTATTAGCTTAAGGACCATGTGCATCTGATGGAGAAGAGGGAGTGAAATAACTTTTGAAAGTCATATCACCCTTTTTCATTCTACCATTTCCCTTATCTTGAACAGAACCAAAAGAGGGAGGAACATATCGGAAAGGGTTGGATGCATCAGTATGAGGGATAGAGGAAGAACCCTCAAAATCATAATGAGGGTTGGTAGCCATCATTTTTTGTATCTCCCTCTTCCTCCCAATTTCAGCCTCTAACTCTTTTTGCCTAGCCTTATCTTCTTTAAACTTCTCAAAGTTGGCTAACAATTCCTTCCTAATCTCCCCAATTTCTGGTGAGGTACATAGAGTAATTTGGCCTCTAATCCTCGCCAAGTGTTGTTTCAGCCTATTAATGCCCCCAGGACCTTCCTTAATTTTCCTTTGGCAAAATCTGCAATGCATTTGACTATCAACCATTTCAACATATGCCCAAGCAGCATCTTTCACTCTAGGTGCCATTTTTTGACTAGGAAATGAAAGCAAACAATCTGAAAATGAAAAAAAAAAACGATATTGATTCAATGTTCATTTCTTTCACAGCAAACACTCTTTAGGATTTCTTGATATCCACCTAAAATTTAATAAGCAAAAACAGATTTGTACCAGTGAAAAAAAATACCTCCACGCACAAATTGCCTCCTCAAGCTTGCTCCAAGAAATCAACTCCTCAATGCCGCTCCAAATGGCTGCCCAAGAAGCTCCTCACTCCAGCTACAATGCTTGCCAAGACTCCTCACTGCTGCTCCAAAAACAAACTCAACAACTGCTCACAAACTCTCACTGAAGTTCTCACTCAAATGCATGAGATGGTTGTGAGAGAATGAGAGCATTTGAGTGGGTTAAATAGGGTTTGGGAGAGGGGAATGGACCCCAAATAGCACTTAACCAATTTTTAAAACAACTTGGAATCCCCAACACTCAACAAAATCTTAAAAATTTAAAAAAATATAAAAAAAAAAAACATTGTTTTTGGGGTTTACTAGCCGCATTGACTGACCCAGCCAAGTAATTACGGATCTGGCCGAGTCGGCCAAGTCATGCTATAACTCGGCCGGGTCAGTCATGACTCAGCCGAACAAACTGTTTTTTCTGCTGGGTTGAAATTTTTTTTCCAGCTCGGACCAACTCGGCCGAGTCAGTTCTGAGTTGGCCGGATCTTAAAACAATGGTTCAGAATAGGACTCCTCAGCGGGCGTTGGGCAAGATTACTTCAGAGAAAGTTTTCACAAGGAAGACACCTGAAATCAATCATTTCAGGATATTTGGGAGTTTAGCATGTTGCCGCATACCCAAAGAAAAGAGGAAGAAGCTGGATCAAACTGCGAAAAAGGGATATCTGGTTGGATATAGCGAGAATGCTAAGGCATACAAAATCTATCTTCCAGGGAGCAGGAAGGTAGTAGTTCGACAAGATGTAAAGTTCATGAAGGACAGGACTTTTAGAAAATCTCGTGAGATGCCTTCTGAGGAGCAGTTGAAAGAGGAACAACTGGTTAAGCCTCTTCAACCAACGAAAGTAAAGAATTCTTCCTCGGGTCAGGAAGATTCTCAAGATGAGGAGGAGGAGCTAACAAAAGCACTTGCTGGCAGAGGAAGAACTAGCAGGGAACTTCATCAAATTCTGCGAGATGCAGAGGACTTCATCGGTGCACCAAGAAACAATAAGAGGGAGCGAAAACAGCCAGATAGATATCAGGCATTAGTAGCTCAGGATGGAGAGTCTGCCAGTTTCAAGGAGGCAGCTCAACATTAGGTTTGGCTAGATGCGATGATAGAGGAGCACAACTCCATAATGGTGAACGATGTCTGGGAGGTGGTGCCAAGGCCTCAAGACAGATCATTGGTAGGTTCAAGATGGATCTACAAGATTAAATACGTTGCAGACGGCAATGTTGAAAAATACAAGGCTAGGTTTGTGGCTAAGGGGTATGCTCAAAAAGAAGGAATTGACTACAAGGAGAGCTTCGCCCCGATAGCCAAATATACATCTATAAGGATCGTGATATCTCTTGCAGCTCAAATGGGATGGGAGATTCATCAGATGGATGTCAAAACAACATTTCTGAATGGGGTAATAGAAGAAGAGGTATACATTGAACAACCAGAGGGCTTTGAGACTCATGAGAAGAAGTCTCATGTATGTAGATTGAAGAAAGCCTTGTATGAGCTGAAACAGGCACCGAGAGCATGGTATGCGCGAATATATGGCTACTGCAGAAGATGGGTTTTGTCAAGAGTGACGCGGATCCGAATCTCTACTATCTGGTTGTAGAGAACGAGCCGCTAATCTTAGTATTGAATGTGTATGATCTCTTTCTGACAGGATCATCCCGGCTCATTGGGGACTGCAAGAAGAATCTAGCCACAGAATTCGATATGAAAGATTTGGGATGAATGCATTACTTCCTAGGGTTGGAAGTTTGGCAGCAGAAGGGAGAAATCTTCCTTGGGCAAGGGAGGTCTGCTACAGAAATCCTAAAAAGATTCAGGAAGGAGGACTGTAGACCCATGGCTACGCCAATGATCACTAATTGGAAGAAGATCGATGCATTAGAAGACAAGGATTTTGATCCCACCCTATACAGGCAGCTCATAGGGTCCCTATGTATCTGGTCAATACAAGGCCAGATATTTTCTACGCTGTCAACACCCTCAATCAGTTCATGGTGGAACCGAAGAGGGTACACTGGGTAGTAGCCAAACACGTTCTCAGGTATTTACAGGGAACAGTCAATTATGGACTTTTGTACACCAAAGGTAAGGATATCAGTTTGAGTGGATGTACTGATGCAAATTGGATAGGAAGTTCAGTGGATTGGAAAAGTACCTCTGGGTACTGTTTCAACATTGGATCAGGAAAGACCTCCTGGTGCAATAGGAAACAGAAGTCCATGGCTCTGAGCTCCTCTAAGGCAGAATATATGGCAGCGAGCATAGCTTCGTATGAGGCCATATGGCTTACAAAACTGCTTGTGAACCTATTCAGAAGGAATATGGAGGCGACTAGGATCATGTGTGATAAACAAAGTTGCATCAAGCTCTCTGAGAATCTAGTGTTTCATGATAAGTCGAAGCATATTGATATCCGATGTCATTTTGTCAAGGACTATCTCCAACGAGGAGTTGTACAGTTGAACTACACTCCAACAAGAGAACAGGTGACAGACATCCTCACCAAGGCCCTTGGAAGGACAAAGTTTAACTACTTCAGGGAAAAGATGGGGATGGTAAAGAACCCGTTTCAGTAGCAGAAATGGAAGTGATAACAACACGGATGCAGAGGGATTCGCAGTGCAGATGCAGTGTTGGGAGAAAGCACCAGCAGCAACACAGATGCAGCAGTGGCAGTGGCAGAGCCATGGACAGCAATACAGGATACAGCAATGCAGAGGATGTTGAGCAGGGAGGCTTAGCATCAGCACAGGAACCGATGCTGAATGATCAAGGTGATACTCAGTGAGGAGTATTGCTAGAGCACAGTCAACGCTAAGAGGGAGTGTTGATTTGGGGTAGCATCGGATGTGCTCTAGCCACGAAAATTAGTGGAGAGGCTAAGGCACATGAGATCTCGAATACCCAGAAAGAGTTTGGGAAGATTCTAAACAGTTTAGGAAATATTAAAATATTTAATATTTTTAATGGAGTCCCTAAGTCTAAACTTAGGAAAAATAAAATATTAATGTGAATTAATATAAAACTGTGTTAGAATGGTCCAAAAGTCATGGATCAAGCCAAATCTAATCTTAGCCATTGATTAAAGACTTAATCTCGGCCATTGATTTTTCAACGAGAAAAGTATAAGAGGAGGCTTGAGGGTCACTTGGAGAACACACTGAGAGAGACCAGTCAGTTCAATTTCTGGAGCGGGGTTAGTTGAGGAATTGGAACTAGTGGTTTGGTGAACAATCAGGAGGCAGCAAGTACGGAACAGAGAGACGAGATCAACCACTGGAGACTAGCGCTGAGGCAAGAGCGGTAGACGCAGAGGCAGCAGGAGAATGCGCAGTCACTAATTGGGTCTGCATGGGTGACGCAGAGAGGCCCAGGGCTGACACAGTCAAGCAGGGGATGACGCAGAGTGTTTGGGAGCCACGTAGAGGTCAGCCAAGCTGACATTGGGACTAGGAAAGGTACTAGAGAATTTTTCTCTCTATGAGTAAGCCGGTTTGGCACCTTGTTGTACTGAAGAATCGCTAAATAATAAAATCCTCCCTTGCTACACTGGTTTTCCCACATTGGGTTTTTTTGGGGACTATTGTCCAAAATAATTGTGTCAATGTGTTGATTCTTGTGCATGTATTTGTTTTTGTATTACAGTGTGATATCTACAGCAGAATTTATTTTAATGTTTATTGAAGGAATTTCATAAATAACTTATTGAAGAATAGGTAGGAAAAGTAAATTAGTTGTTGCAGTGATAGAATTTTCACAGAAGAGGGATGAGGAATCCATTGATCCTTTTGTCCTTTCCCAACTGTCTTCGATGATTGCTCTTTCACTCTTGTTTGGGCTTTGTCTTCACCTTAGCTCTGATACCATGTTAATTTTAGTTATGTTCTATTCTTAGAGCAATTTATTTCAATTTGCATAGTTAGCTCAATATTTTTTCCACTTTAGCAATCACATCAGCATTAAAAGTAAATTGCAAATAGAACATAAACATAGATCGCAGAAGACAAGTCAAGACAAAAGGACACAAGATGTGGCGCTAGCCAAGGACAAACCCCAATGTGGGGAAACCCTTGATCAATTCTTCTTATATGTTCTTCAATAGTTTAGCAGAGAGAGAGAGAGAGAGAGAGAGAGAGTACATTTACAACAGAAGTCAACACTTTGACTTATATAAATTAGAGCATAGATCATCTCTAAGTAGATGATACATGAGGTAGTTGAACTCAGTTGAAGACATGCTCCTTCAATTGATTCTTCCAAGTTACTCCATCACCATGCTACACCTATCATTGTGCTACTCATCATCATGTTGCACCTCACTGTGCTACACCAAGTTGCACCCATCATCACTATGCTGCATCTCATCATGCTTCATCAATCATGATTGTACCCATCATTGTACTGCATCATGTACCATCATGTGACATTGTTGCACCATGTTTGCCATACTGTCCCATGTGCTTGTTGCACCATGCTTGCCACCATGTGCTGACTGCACCTTGCTTACCATACTGTTGTTTCATTGTTAGCATGTCTTTGTTGCTGACCCATTGTAACATTGCTGCTATTATGCTGTCATTGTAACATGGTTGCTATCATGTTGTCATTCTAACATTGTTGTACCATGCCATCATTGCTATCATGCAGCCCATGCATCTTGCTGCACTATCATGCATTCAAACTTCATGGGTCACCTTGCTGTCACATTCCTAACACTGTTATCTCGTTGTTAGTGATTGTTGTTCCTATGATTGTTTGATGGCCCATTTGTGTTTGCAACACCATGTGACCTTGCTGTCCCATCTTCCTTTGTTGTAATTTCTCGGACTGATTAGGGCACACAACAGTCCCTAACCGTCCTCAAATCTGGCCTAGAATTTCCCTTATGAAATGCGGCCTACCCTAGTGTGAACAGACCTCATTCAAATGACTGTGTTTAGGGTATTCTATGACTGCAGTTAGGGCTTCCTTAGTACTACGGCTAGGGCTTCCTTAGGACTGCATCTAGGGCTTCTTTAGGACCAACATAGAGGTTCCTTCCATGGCTGAGACCTGATCTCCATTAGGGCTTCCTCTCCTAGATTTCTCTTCCACTAAAACCCAAAGCGAGTGGAGAGAAATCAAGAGTGAAGTGTGTGTGAAATGACTCTCAAGTCATCTCCTTTTATACTAAAACGTTGAGCACATGTAGGGGTTATTTGGTTGCTGGCTGACCTTGACAAATTGTCCCATAACACAAATAAATTCATATCTCCATGAATATTTATCGGAATAGGATGATCTTTAGATCAATCCTATACCTCTTGATGAGAGGGATCCAAGAAAAGTATCAGCCGCCATAAATAAGATGACCCACATCGAGTTTGGCCCTAGTTGCCAATTTTAACATTATCAATATTTGTCAATTCAGAATCAAATTGTACACATGCACAAAACATGAAAGCCAAAGAAATAAAAGATAAACAAATAGTATGCATACTCTGCAGTTCAGTTCCAATAAATATTCATTTCATTTATAACATAAATAAACATTACAGATTTAGAGGAATTATGACACACACAAAGAAAAGTTCAAAACCATGATCAATGTGTCATGAACAATCTATACAAATCCAGCTTGCAAATTGCATGTCAAAAAAAAAAAAAATCCTCTTTCTAGTGAACCTTAAAAACAGAGTGCAGCAGTGTGAAAGTTAGAGAATACGCATGGAATCCTTGTGCATTTTATAAGGAATGCAATGAGGAGCCTCCCAGGCACTTGTATCATAAGTAATAATACAATAAGAATCCTCAGCTATCTCAATATGATAATAGTCCGAGATTTTGAAGTCCAATTTGCCATGGAAGGTGCCTTGAAACAAACCCATCAACAGCACAATGTTTTTTCAGCATGTTACATTGCTGATGAATGAAAAGTGTCCCATAACTAACATATCACCTTAATCCTACAATAGGTTGCAGCCTTCACAACACATATAACCAAAATAGCATTGCAAGATGGGAGATGAAAAATAATAATACTAAATTAGAGAGGAGCATTTTTTTTGAAGATGATTAATTCATTATATGGAACTTTGCATCCCCTTTCAAATGGCTATTCTTCCTATAGTAAGAAGGCATGTCAAATGTGGCGAATATTTGGCACGTCAATTGGACTTGAAATTTCCAGCGCCACTCATTAAGTTCTGTTGATTTTTGTGTAGCATCGGGAGGTATTCCTGCATGCCAAGAGGCCGATTATGGAAATTAAAACAAAAACTTTATTTTCTGGGCATCATGTAGGCTCAAAATGGTCAAGTCAGCCCCACCATGAAAGAGAGTGTCCCTTGGTCAAAATTCACCCATTTGACCTATATATATACATGATGTGCTACTCCACTTTGACTAATTCGAAAATCGTCACACATTCTCTCTTCTATTCCAACCGCACATGCAAAGTAAAAGGAGATTTTTGGAGGTCTGACCGAACTATTTCTTAACTGTTTGACTGCATTTGACCTGCTGTTTGACCAAGATATATGGCTGAGTTTGACAACAGAAGAGACTGAGTTTGACTGCAGAAGAGGACAAGTTGACTTCAGGAGTCAATCGCGGGTGCAAAATTGACCACAGGAGCTAAGTTGACCAGGCCAAAAGTTTGACCAGATTTTATTATTTGAGTGGTTTGACCAGGATTGACAAGCTGGAATTTTGACCAGATTTGACTGGTATTTAGACTTGGATTTTGGCACATATTGCTAGACAAATTTTGGAATTGGAAATCTTGTTGAAGAATAATTTCTCCTAGAAGAAAAGTTGTAGGGTTTTCTCCCAAGTTTGGGTTTCCCAGAGTAAATTTGTTGTCCCTATCATGCATGGTTCTCTTTATGATATTAATTTTTTTCATTGCAATACTGTTGAAATCTTCTGTGTATAATTGCTCAATAAAATCGGTGGCATAAGATAAATTGTATGAAGATTATTAGGTAGTAATTATCAAATCAGAAGATTGGTTTCTACTATGCATCTTGTAGAAAATTCAACATGGTATCAGAGCCTTGTTAAAAGAGCAGCCATCGAGGTCTAGCCCTAGAAGGAAAGCCACAGCCTAAAGGAGAACGAATCTGTGGGGGCCAAATTATGTGACTAGTTTGGAGGTGTGTTTGGTAACCATTTTGTGCTATAAAGGAAGGAGCCGGGTTGAAGGCACTGTTCAAGAAGCTGAAGTCTGTTAAAGTTTTGTGGAGGGATATTCTTGGAGGACTGAGGTGGATCTAGGGCATCCGAATTCTGTTAGGGTTGCCTGGGCAGCAAGCTGAGGAGCTGGAAAGTAGACCGAAGCCTACTCAAGATAGCCAAGGACCACAAGTGACCTGGCCATATCTAGAAAGACCAACCATAAGGCTTAGAGTGGTCTGATCCAGTGTGGAAAAAGTCTGCAAAAAATCGCGATTTAATCTTAAAAATGTGATTTTTTAAACTAAACGATTTAATCCCCCAACTTTTTCACGACTTTTTCAGAAATGAAAAAATCTCAATTTAATCAGCAGTCGACCCAAAAAGTCAGCCTCCCTCCCAGGCCGCGAATAAAGAGGCCGCAAAGTTGAAAATGATTTAATTTTCTATTGTTTAATCTTAAGGCGGAGAGTGGAATCTTTCAAACATAGCCCTAGAAATTTGATGATAACGTTGTGTTATGCAATTTGTTTTGTTGTTAAATCTTAATTTCGAGCATTATAGTTGGTTGGTGTTATTGAGAAAATTAATTGCTTAGTTGCTATATTCTGTTGAAAGTTGAAACATATACGACTATTATTGGTTTGCTCTTACTGGATGTTATGTCTGCAAAACAATAGGGATCTATATGAGATGTGCAAAAAAATACAAAGAAGATACATTAGCCAGAGGCTACGCTGTCAGAACGCTATTATAAGAAACTGAGAAGACTATGAAAAAGAAGTGCATACCTACCTCGACGAGCATGATTGTGAGACATAAGAGCAAGAGGACAAGGAGTATCCAGACTAGCAAGCAAGTGTAAGAACATTCCCAAGAATCAACACTGTTATGATCATATTTTTTGTGGATAATGTTGAAAAACATTGGTCATAAAATGCACTTAGGATGCAGACTGCAAGAGTGTAACATGCTTTTAGTGATCGAATTCACATGTAAAGAATGATATTGTAGTAAAACACTGAAAACACCTCTAAACTATGACCTCGACTCTAGATGTTAAAAAAAAATAAAAAATAAAATGAATAATTTTGTGTATTTTTTTAATTTTGCAGACTTTTTTCCTACTTTTTCAAAAAACTCGCAATTTTGACGAGTTTTTCAACTTTTGGACCCTGGACGAATTAATCCCAACTTCGACTTTTTCCACATTGGTTTGATCAAACCAAACCATGGCTGGACAAAAACCTTAAGATGTCAGCCAAGGGCACAAGGTGCTAGTTAGAGAGCTTCCGCAAGTAGAGAAGTTTGGCCAAAATCTAGATTTGGGGACCATGGGCTGGACAGGCAGACCTAGAGCCTCAGGGCTGCAAAGAAAAAGGCTATAGCCAAGAGAGGTGAGAAAAGGAATGTAGTCAGAGGTTAAGGGTAAATTTGCATGCCTGTGTTAGGCCAAGGTTGAAAAAGGTTTGAGGCTGCAAAAGTAGGCTAAACAGCAATAAGCAAAAGGGCTACAAGGAGGGCTAACAGCTAGGTTATCAGTGGCTATTATGATCAAGGGGTTGAGATTTTTATTCATATTGCAGTCCTTATACTTGTTGAAAGTCCTAGGGTTTGTGGAATTAAACAGTAGAGCAAGACTTGGAGTGCTAATGCAAGTAGAGTTTGTGTGATGCACATTTGGTTCATCTCCTTGATAGCATATGGAATGACTTGGTATTGATGTTAGCTTGTTGTTGAGCCCTTGGTGTGGCTACATAGCTCGATGAATCTACAAGATGAAGAAACTCAAGCCCTTACAATTCATGCAAGGAAAAGGAAAGGAAAGCAGCATGCATTAGCAGTTGATGTTGAGGTCAAAGATGAGCATCCACCTCAGAAGAAGACAAAGGAATCTAAGCTTCATAAGATTGAAGATGGACTTCACTGATTTCTGCAAAGAAGCAAGAATCAAGAGGGAGTTGACAATTCCATACAACCCTCACAGAGGCTCCAGAGGCTGACGTTGGGCCAGATAAGCTAACACTGGGCCAAAGACGCTGACACAGGCCCTAGAGGCAGCGCTGGGAGATTTTCGTGGGATAGATTGGAGCTGGAGAGCTGGATAGGGTGACGCAGTACCTATCAAGGTGACGCAGAGCAACAAAGGTTGTATTGTTGCTGTGGGATCATTCATCCAGTGATTTAGCTGAAATATCTATCTCCGACTAAGAGGTACTACTGCTGAGGGCATTCTCTGTTCCGTGAGCCATTTCTAGCACCTTGGTTGTATTCTGAAACTACATAATAATAAAACCCTCTAAATAGATATATCAGTTTTCCCACATTAGGTTTTTCCAAGGACATTAGTCCAAAAACAATGGTGTCACTTGTGTGCTTGTTTCTTTTAGTTGATGATTTGTATGTGTTGATACTGTACTTGTATTTATTTTCAATATTTACATGGTAAATAACTTGTTAAGTAACTGAACAAGTAGGAAGAAATAAATCAGATAGTACAGGAAGAATTTCTAACGGTTAGACTTAGAAATTCCAACACTAGGGTGATAACCAACACCTAATGCATATGCTTCCAAACAACTTGATTTGAGTGTGTAGATAACAGGTCTACAAGCCCATGGATTGTTGGAGTTCTCATGAACTCCCCATTCAAGCATGTGATCATGCACTCTATTGTGCGCTCATGTCCCCAAGTTGGAGCCAAATGATGGGTAATCCGCTCATGTCGCATGAATTGTGCTTTGACTTGCCATCACGGTCGTCACCTGCACCTAATCAAGACAATCTTGCAAGTAACTTCTAAAGCCATATTGCTTCACAACTCGTCAACCAAGCTGAGATATACTCGACTTCAGCAGTATAGAGTACGACAAATGTCTGCTTCCTTCTTATCCAAGAAATCATAACGGAGCCCAAACTGAAGCAATATTCTAATAAACTTTTTCTGTCTTATGCACTCTCTTCCCAATCTAAATTTGTGTATCCCTGTAGTCGTACTTCACTGTTTGAGACATATCTCAAACCAGAATTGGTTGTGCCATGACCAATTGTACCTGTTGATACTTCAACACATGTTGAGCCACATGCCTTGGTTCAAACATAAATTGATCAAATTCCTTTACTAGAATCACCACCATGGCTACTTTCTGGCTACCCTAATTGGGTGCTCTTTTTGAAACAAGTCCTACTGAGGAAATCTTGGCAACTCCCTCTACCACTGTTGTTTTCTTAGCATATCATCTATCTAGCCTAACAATCTCAATGACAGACCATCATCTCGAACCCAGAGGTCAACTTCCTCTAAAGCTAAAACAGTAGCTCCCTCAGACATGAGTCCTTGATCCATCATTCCAAGTATGATTTACAATCTTCTATTTGCAAGTAGGAGACTACTTCATGACCATCAAAGCCTTAAGGTGGTTCCATGTACACTTCTTCCTCAATTTTTTCATGAGGAGAAATGGTCTCTACATCTGTCTAACGTAATTCCATAACAGAGGCAACAATAATTATGCAAATTGATCCTCCCCCTCTTTCTAGGAGAACCTTCAAATCTTAAGTCTTGCTTTCTACTTGTCCATGTTGCCATTTGTTGCACTCTAGATCTTGTAGATCCATTTGGAAGTCACCACAGACTTCCCCTTGGTACAATTGAGGTATACTTCAAACTTGTTGATCCATTTGCTCCCTCTAAGCTTGGATCTCATCTAGTACAATATCTCTCAATACAAATCACCTATTATGGGAGAGTCCTCTTGTCACTTTACTTCGTTCTTCCATTACTTCCATTTGTTACCAAACCCTTGGCAGCCTTCGTTATGTGCCTGCAATCCTCACTAGGAGGTCATGGAAGAACAATTACAACCCAACAAAAGAAAATAAAGACGAGGCTAACTAATCAACAATAGTAATCAATGAAGAGACATATAAGGTACTTATCTTTTAAAGATTGTAGGGCAATGTCAACTCCCTCCTGATCTTGACCTTCTTGCATTCATCTTGTAAATTTATCAACCTCATCCTCATTATCAACATAGTGTCATTATTTGCTTGCATGAGCTAGGTTTTCTTCTTTCTGCAGAAACATTAATACAGGTCCATCTTGTTGAGAAAACTAGGGCAGATAGTTAGGGTATTTATTTAAATTGATTTCTCTTTTATCCTTGACATTTTCTTGTAATTTATATTAGGATATTTTCATCATTATTTAGTTTTGTTTATCATCAAGACAAATGTCAATAAGAAGATCACAATGCAAACACAAGAACACTAGATGTAGGATGCTACTCGAAGCCAAAAACTCTCCTAGAGAAGAAAACCCACAAAATCTCTTCTTATAGAATCTGATCAATGAAGACTTCCAAGACCATGACCTTGACCCAAGACCAAACCTTCCAAGTGATGAGCCAGCCAAAACCCAAATCAATTCTATACAAAATAATGACTGAAGAAACCCTAGTTCCTCCAACAAATCCGCACTAGTGAGCAACCCAAACACATATTTCCCTTCTTTGCTTGCCTCTACAGAATTCTTTCTTCCCTCCTTAAACTTCGCTAGATCAGATCTCTTCTTCTCTTCGTATAGATCAGATGGATCTCACTTGTTGTATATCTCTCAATAAGGATAGTGAGTTCCTTTTATATCCTTTTAAGGAGGCGAATTAAGCCTCTCTACGCCAACATGAAGAAGGTTGGTCGACCCATCTCTTGGAGGCTTCTAGACATGACTTTTTACATTAAACATCTTTTCATTCTTGACACATGGGCCCTCCCACTGCGGGACCATGCAACCACAATCAAGGTTGCCCATGTAGTGCCACTCCTAAAGCTAGTAGCCAATAGAGGAGATCCCACGGAACTAGGATACAAGACTAACCACCAAGTTGGACAAGGGGACAAGAGTACAAACCAAGCCCATTCTTTCCATTGAATCCCCCCACTAATCCATGTCCAAATGTGTCCATGATAAGTAAACAAAAATACCCAATTACATAATGAAAAGCCATACCTTCGGGGTTGGAAGGTCCACCTTCAAACTTTTGATTTGGGGTAGCATCGGATGTGCTCTAGCCACGAAATTTGGTGGAGAGGCTAAGGCACATGAGATCTCCAATACCCAAAAAGGGCTTGAGCAGATTCTAAACAGTTTGGGAGATATTAAAATAATTAATATTTTTAATGGAGTCCCTAAGTCTAAACTTAGGGAAATTAAAATATTAATGTGAATTAATATAAAACTATGTTAGAATGGTCTAGTCCAAAAATCATGGATCAAGCCAAATCTAATCTTAGCCGTTGATTAGGGACTTAATATCGGTCGTTGATTTGTCAATGAGAAAAGTATAAGACAAGGCTTGAGGGTCACTTGGAGAACACACCGAGTTTATCAAGATTTCGACTTTCTAGGGCAAGGTTTGCTAAGGAAATTAGAGAGTGATCAAAGTTGCAACTAAGGGGCAGTGAATATAGAAGCAGAGATAGTGCCAAGAGGATCAGCACAACAGCCGTGAAAGCTGATGCAGAGGGCAGAAGCCGAAACTGTCGGGAACAACTGGAACTGTCAAGAACTGCCGGAACAGCCAAGAAAGTTAACGCAGAGGGAAAAATCATAGGAGAACTTGTGTGCTTGTTTTGTTTCCTTCAGTTGATGATTTATAATGTGTTGAGCATGTACTTGTATTTATTTCCAGTGTTTACATGGTAAATAACTTGTTAATTAACAGAACAAGTAGGTAGGAATAAATCAAAAAGTACATGAAGGGTTTCTAACGGGTTAGACTTAGAAATTCCAACATGGTATCAGAGGGTGGTTGCAAATCATAGGAGAACTGAGGACATCAACGAAGTAGAGCAGTAGCAGTAGAAATCAGCTGTCCCGAGTGACAGAGTTGATCCATGCAGAAGGCAACAAAGGAAGGAGTGATGCAGAGGGACTGCGTCATCAATCTGGGCTAGAGAAAGACAACGTAGAGGCAAAGGGAGGCAAAATTAGGCTCACGAAGAGCAACACAGAGGCCTGGATGGTTGACGCAGTTGGTTGGGGGGTTGATTTGCCAGTGTCAAGATTGCGCAGAGCCAAGTGGCTTAATCCTTCAGTTGCTGGGGTATAGGAGGCTGTGGGTAAGTTGCAGAGTGAAGTTGGTGGGGTACTGTAGTCAGAACAGTACCTAACAAGGGAAGACTAAGGGGAGGGAGTTGTTGCCGAGGCGGATTTCTAGCCAAGGAATTCAGATCAGTGGTGCAGTTGCACAGACGATCAAAGAGAGGCAACTTGACGATTGGCAAAAGGATTTCCAGGAGGGAAATCGAGACACAGAGGGAATCTAGAAGAGAACTTCCAGACGGGAAGTAGAGAGACGTAGAGGAGTCGAACAGAGAACTTCCAGATGGGAAGTTAAGAGACTCAGCAGGAGTCGAACCAAGAACTTCCAAGCGGGAAGTAGAGAGACTCGAAGGAGTCGACAGAGAAGAGTAGAGAGATGGCCATGAATGGGTTGAGGGATCAGGATAGGCTAGACAAAGCGTCCAACTTTGTGGTCTGGAAGCCCAGGGTCCTGTCCATTCTAGATAAACATCATATCAAGGCCTTCACCTTGAGGGATGACGATTGTGCCATGAATACTCATATGCCACTTGAGAAGAAGTGGGGAGACATCGAGTTGTAGTCAGGCAGACTACAGGCAATGAGGGGCAGGATCCTCGAGGTACCCAACCTCTGGGATTATACCTTGCTACGGGAGCCCCGATGAGGAGTAGCAGTACTGGCAGATGTCGATAGAGACGGATGAGGATGGAGCGGCAGAGAGAGCTACAGTGCATGATTCCTAGGACAGCGCGAGGCTAGCAGGCTACAACAGTGCGAGACGCACAGGAGTGTTGCACCAATACAGGATGGCAAAGAGAGGTGTGCAACAATGATAGATGCAGGGAGTTGTTGCAGCAGCGCAGAGATCAGAGAGGGAGCACTTGTCAGCGACAGAAGAAGCTTCAGCATTGGGAGTGTCTCTAGCAATGTTACTTGGGAGCGGGAGCAGGAGCGGGGAGCGGGAGCGGAAGCGGGAGCGGGAGCGACCATTTTCAGAAGCTCCTGGTTTGGGAGCGAATCCGGGAGCGATTTTTT
>APFE031346105.1:47197-91739 GCA_000404065.3 Pinus taeda | reverse complement strand
CTCCCCCGCAACTATGGTCTCTAGCCTGACAGAGATGTCAGAGTTGGGAGATCAGTTACTTACTTCTCAATAACTGAGTTGCAGTGCAGCAGTTAGCAGTGGTGGTGCTATGGGTAGCACAATGCAGCATGATGAGAGGGGATGCAATGCAGATGCAGCAGTGGCAGTGGCAGGGCCATGGGCAGCAGCAAGGATGCAGAGGGAGTTGTCGTACAGATGCAGCAGTGGCAGTGGCAGAGCCATGGGTGGCAGTACAAGATGCAGCAGTGCAAATGATGGGCAGCAGGCCTAACATCAGGGACCGATGTCGGATGATCAGAGTAATACTCAATGAGGAGTATTGCTAGAGCACAGTCCTCACTAAGAGGGAGTGTTGATTTGGGGTAGCATTGGATGTGCTCTAGCCACGAAATTTGGTGGAGAGACTAAGGCACATTTGATCTCCAATACCCAGAAAGGGTTTGGGCAGATTCTAAACAGTTTGGGCGATATTAAAATAATTAATATTTTTAATGGAGTCCCTAAGTCTAAACTTAGGGAAATTCAAATATTAATGTGAATTAATATAAACTGTGTTAGAATGGTCCAAAAGTCATGGATCAAGCCAGATCCAATCTTAGCCATTGATTAGGGACTTAATCTCGGCCGTTGATTTGTCAACGAGAAAAGTATAAGAGGAGGCTTGAGGGTCACTTAGAGAACACGCCGAGTTGATCAAAATTTCGACTTTCTGGGGCAGGGTTTGCTGAGGAAGTCAAGAGAGTGATCAGAGTTGCAGCTGAGGGGCAGTGAATACAGAAGAAGAGAGGCAGAGATAGTGCAGGGAGAATCAGCGCAACAGCCAAGAAAGCTGACGCAGCAGGCACAAGCCAGAACTGTCGAGAACAACCGAAACTGCCGAGAACTACCGGAACAGGTGGGAAAGCTGATGCAGAGGGCAATATCCGGAACTGTCGGGAACTGCCAAAACAGCCGGGAAAGCTAATGCAGAGGGTAAAAGCCAGAACTGTCGGGAAAAGCTGGAACTGTCGGGAACAGCCAAAACTGTCGGGAACTACCACAACAGCCGGGAAAGCTGACGCAGAGGGCAGAAGCTTGAACTACCGGGAACAGCCGGAACTATCGGGAACTGTCGGAACAGCCGGGAAAGCCGACGCAGAGGGCAAAAGCCGGAACTGCCAAGAACAGCTGAAACTGCCAGGAACTGCCGGAACTACCAGGAAAGCTAACGCAGAGGACAGAAGAGGCTAACGCAGTCCCTAGAGGCTGACGCTGGGGTTTTTCATGGGGCAGATTGGAGTTGAAGAGATGTCGGAGTGTTTATCAGAGGTTTCAGCCGAAGCATCTGTCTCTTAAGGAGAGGTACTACTACCAAGATTATTCTCTGTTGGGTGAGCCAGTTTTGGCACCCAGATTGTATTCGGAAACTGCATAATAATAAAACCCTCAGATAGTTGCACCAGTTTTCCCGCATTGGGTTTTCCGGGGAAATTGGTCCAAAAACAACAGTGTCACTTGTGTGCTTGTTTTGTTTCCTTCAATTGATGATTTGTAAAGTGTTGAGCATGTACTTGTATTTATTTCCAGTATTTACATGGTAAATAACTTGTTAATTAGCAAAACAAGTAGGTAGGAATAAATCAGAAAGTACATGAAGGGTTTCTAAGGGGTTAGACTTAGAAATTCCAACACAAACATACGATCATAACAGATGGATGAGGGCACATAATGGTTGACCTAGGTGCCGGAGATGGTGAGCTATCTGATGGCTACAAGGGGTTGTTCGCTACCGACTAAAAACAATTTAGGAGAAAAAATTATCCTATGGGTGTCATGTTGATTTCTAGTAGCATCACATGTGCTCTAATCCTCAAATTTTGCAAGAAGGCTTGCGCACATGTATTCCAAAGAACCCAAAAATCGTTGTGGGAAATTCCACCTAGAAACAGTTTATTAAAATAATTAATTATTTTTAATGGGACCCTAAGTCTAAACTTAGGAAAATAGAATAATTAAAGGGTATTAATATTAATTGTGGGTGTAACTTCTAGAAGAAGACGATGATCAAGTCAAAATGATCTTAGCCATTGATTAGCTTCTAATCTAGGTCATTGAATGTCAACGAGGAGATTATTTAAGGAGGGCTTGAGGGTCATTTGGAGCACACAGACACGGAGGGAGTTCAGAGAATCGATTTTTTGAAGTAAAGAAGTTGTCGGGAGATTTTCGATAGTGAGCTTTTGCAGCGAGGGGCAAGGATAGTTGGGTTGGAATATCTTCTCCAGAGCCCAAGATACGCGGCAAAGAGGCAGAGAAACACCAGAAGGTGGAAGCGCAGACCCAGGAGGGGTTAACGCTCGACCAAAAGGGCCCAGGCAATGTTTAACGCACAGCCAAAAGGGCTCACCCAAAGGCAACGCAGTCTTCCAGCATAAGTCCGAGATTTGTTGGGGAATTGACGTATGAGCCGGGAGGGTTGACGTCAAAGCTATGGGATGCAAGTAGACTCAGTGCAGAGCTAATGCGGAGCCTTTGAGGCTGATGCAGGGCCAGCGCTGAGATAGCCGAGGACAGTTGGTTCAGCTGCTAGATCAGTCAGGGACTTGCCAAGTAGAGTGAGGTAATCTCACTAAGTTTTTCTACCAGTTTATTTGTTTGTAACTGGATTTCCAGAAGGGCATGCAGAGTTGTATTCATAAACAACTGCTTAATAATATATAACCCTCAAAGTTGTTGCACTGGTTTTCCCACATTGGGTTTTTCCAAGGACATTTGTCCAAAAAACACTGTCACTTGTGCATCTTTCTCTATTTGTTATGTTCTTGTTTTGGGCAAATTAATTAATTAAGTGAAGGCTACAATGTGTTAGTTTCAATATTTGTTGTAGGAAACAATAAATAATTTGTTTCAGTATTTCACAGATAGGAGAAGTTTAATCAGTTGCTATAGTAGGTGATTCGGGTGGGATTTTTGAATTTTCACATGGTATCAGAGTATTGCAGGTGAAGCAAGAAAGAGTTGTACCAAAAACCCAACATTGAGCAGAAGAGGGAGTTCGAAAAAGTTGCAAGAGGCAGCAGTTCGAAACCCTAAAGTGTTTGCGCAGTTCTAGCCGTAGAGCTGAAATTTCGAGGCAATCTCTCTCTGAGTGAGTCAACAAAGAGAAGGGCTTCCAGATCAAGCTTTTGTCGAGACAGAGGGAGCAACGCAGAAGCCTCAGCGTGAGGAGAGTTGGTGGGAAGCAGTCTTTTCTACAGGTCGTTTTGTTGGGCAGAAAGACGTCAGAGGAGAAGGCGCACGGTTGATGGAATTTCTTCCTCAAAGAATTCCTAGCCAAGGAATTTGAATTCTCACGAGCTGAGCAGCGGCAGTTTTACTAGCTCCAACAGGGAGTGCGTAGGCTAGCCCAGCAGCAACGCAGAGGAGAGAGGTCATTCGACTTTCTATTTGTGGCAGAAATGGCAACCAGTGGCTTAAGGGATCAGGATAGGTTGGATGGAGCATCCAACTATGTTATCCGGAAGGCAAGGATGTCATTCCTTCTAGATGAGCATGCCCTCAAGACATATGTCGACAGCGTGGTGGTTGTGCCTACAGATGCAGATCTGTTGAAGAAATACAAGGCCGAAACGGCGAAGGCAAAAAGGATGATCCTCAACGGAGTGAAGGATCATGTGGTTTGTCACATCGCTAGCAAAGGGACTGCTAAGGAGATGTGGGATGCATTGTCTACGTTGTATCAAGGATCTTCCGAGCAGCAAAAGTTGTATCTTGAACAGAAACTAAGATCTGCTCAGATGCAGAAGAGGGATCCTGTGGATCCATTCCTCACGGAGCTTCAGGAGACCTGTGATGAATTGTTTGTTGTGGGGCATACACCTCAAGATTCGGAGTTGGTTAACCTAGCCCTCAATTCTATCTCAGATGAGTGGCAAGTCTTTGTCCAGAGTATCCTAGGCAGAGCAGCTTTGCCGAATTGGGGTGAGATGTGGGCAGCTCTAAAACAAGAGGAGTTGAAGAGAGACTTCGTCAAGGTTAAAGCAGTGGGTCAAAGCCCAAGGAGGAAGAGGAGAATGTAGCCCTTGCATCGAAGGGACAGCAAGAGCAGCAGAGACATAAGAACGACGTCTCGAAGATCAAGTGTTTCAAGTGTGGTGAGATGGGCCACTACGCTACACAATGTCCTCTCAAGAAGAAGAACAAAGATGAGAAACACGATCTGAAGGTTGCGCCCGTGAAGATCGAAGAGGACTTCGCCATGACAACCGAGATACTTCCAGGAGGAAGGTGGGCTAATTTGGAGCTGTAGTTCGAAAGAGCTACAGATGGGAAGGATCCTTGAGGAACCCACCTCTTGGATCAATTCCTTGCTACGGGAGCCCAGATCAAAGGTAACAGGATGGACTAGTGTTGGATGATGTCAAGGAGTGTCGGAGAGACAGTTGTAGTGGCTAAGAGCGCCAGAGACTGAACAATGCAGAGCAGAGTTGGCAGCAGTGCAGATGGCACAGAGCAGAGATCAGCAACAGCGCATTAGAGTCAGAGAGTTAGCGTAGAGATGAGCAGCAGTCGGGCTCCAGCATTCACATGGTATCATACTAAACACAGTTAGTTCAGTAATTTGGGAAGCTTTTCCGTTGCTGATGCAGTAGCAGTAGCAGTTTGCAGGGCAATAGCAGTTGGCAATGGTAGTGCCAGCAGCAGCGTAGATGCAAAAATTTAGAGGGAGTTGCAATACGGATGCAGTGTTGACAGTGGCAGGGTCAGCAACAGTACAGATGCAGCATTGCGTAGAGGTTGGTGGACATGTCAAACATCAGCAGCGCAGAGGGAGATGTTACAAAACAGTGTGATGCTTCAGTTAGAGGCATTGTTAGAGCACATTCCTCGCTAAGAGGGGTGTTGATTTCTGGTAGCATCGGATGTGCTCTAAGCCTCAAATTTTGTAGGAAGGCTTGGGCACATGTATTCCAAAGAACCCAGAAATCGTTTTGGGAAATTCCACCGAGAAAAGTTGTATTAAAATAATTAATTAATTTTAATGGGACCCTAAGTCTAAACTTAGGAAAATAAAATAATTCAAGGGTATTAATGTAAACTGTGGGTGTAACTTCTAGAAGAAGACGAGGATCAATTCAAAATGATCTTAGCCATTGATTGTCAATGAGGAGATTGTTTAAGGAGGGCATGAGGGTCATTTGGAACACAGAGACACAGAGGGAGTTCAAAGAATCGATTTTCTGAAGCAGAGCAACTGCCGAGAGATTTTCGATAGTGAGCTTTTGTAGTGAGGGGCAGGGATAGTTGGGTTGGAGTATCTTCTCCAAAGGCCAGGATACGTAGCAGAGAGGCAGAGAGACACCAAGAGGAGGCAACGTAGACCCAGAACGGGTTGATGCTGGGCCAGAAGGGCCCATGCAATGCTTGACGCAGAGCCAAAAGGGCTCACGCAGAAGAAGCGCAGTCTTCCAGCAGAAGTCTAAGATTTGTTGGGGAATTGACGTCTGAGCCGGGAGGGTTGAGGTCAGAGCTCCAGGAAGCAAGTAGACTCAGCACAGAGCTAACGCCTTTGAGGTTGACGCAGGGCCAGTGCTGAGATAGTTGGGGACAGTTGGTTTAGTTGTTGGATTAGCCAGGGACTTGCTGGGTAGAGTGAGGTAATCTCACTAAGTTTTTCTGCCAGCTTATTTCTCTATAACTAGATTTTCAAAAGGGCATCCAGAGTTGTATTCAGAAACTACTGCTTAATAATATAAAACCCTCAGAGTTGCTACACCGGTTTTCCCACATTGGGTTTTTTCGGGGACATTTGTCCAAAAAATACTATGTCACTTGTGCATCTTTCTCTATTTGTTTTGTTCTTGCTTTGGGAAAATTATTTAAGTGAAGGTTGCAGTGTGTTAGCTTCGATATTCGTTGTTGGAAACAGTAAATAATTTGTTTCAGTATCTAACAGATAGGAGAATTTTAATCAGTTGTTGCAGTAGATGATCGGGTGGGATTCTCAAATTTTCACATGTCACCCACTGGTGATATGTAACAATACCCTCTTGAGAGATTTTGATTTTGATGTGCAGGAAACCCTTCCATTGATGATTTTTGTAAACAAATTCACAAGGGTTAGCACTCTAAAACCAGAAACAAAGATAAGGCCCTAGAGGACTTACGACCTAGTAAAACTGAGCAAAATGCTAGCAGCCTTCAAGAACAATCCTCAATAAAAACTTAAAATCAAACCCTTGCTAGATACCAAAACAAGCCTCTTAAGGCCAGTGATTATCATAAGATGAATTTAAAGGGCAAAGATAACCAAATTCCAAGCAGAAACCCCTTAAGAAAAAAATTGATCTTGAAGTAGAAACCCTTTAAACCTTTGAGGCCTCAAGCAGAATGCTAGACAGCCCTTAAAAAAAAAATCTCTAGCCCAGAAACCTCAGTTGTCTAGCTAGGAGGATGATTGCATCCTTTAGAGAACTAATCTTCCTTTGAATTGATGAGATAAATCCTACAAAAAAAATATTTACAAATAAATCCATGGCCAAAATCAACGTCCTCTCTTCAAATCTGCAAAAGAGAAATAAAACCAAAAATATATATACAAGAAATTATATACTAGTGTTAAACAAAATAATTACAATGCTTATTTACAAATTTACAATAAAAGCTCTTTAAATCACAGATCTATTCATTAAAGCTCTAAAATAACTTGAGAGATTTTTTAAAGATAGATAAAATTTTGATCTACAGCAAATGGATAGAAAAACCCTTTTCTTATTTCAAATGATAAGTCTTTAGATGACCCACTATGGGTTCTTCAGCTTCTATGCCTTGAATAGTTGGTTAATTCAACTAAGAATGTCCCCAAGTATCCGAGATCTGATCAACAATATTATTTTCTACACACTTGAAAAATATGTGTTAGATCCACAGAGAATTGGATAGCACGGTGATAGAGGAGTCTACGGGTTTAACCGGAAACCAATAGTTGTGCTCCACCTAGTGTGTTTCTCCAAATCTAAACAATGTTGCAAGATGACAGTACACCAATCAATCTTCAATTGCTAATGAAAATAACAAAATTAAAACACTAATAGAACATTAAGCACAAGAGATCAAAAAGATTATATCATATAACTGAAGAATAACGCCATAGCTTTGCCCCAAAGACTTTTTTTATTGCTCAAAAAAAGTATTACAAGAGTAGCAGAGCTTCACTTAGCCAAGAGCTCAATTTTTTTTTATGATTTTTTTAAATGAGGAGCTTAAAGCTTCCTTAAATAGAAAAATGAAAGTGTGATAGCCTCCAAGTGGAAAAAAAGGCTAGTTGACTTGATCCATGGCTTAATCCTCATCAAAATAATTCTAACCCTTGATTATTGTTGCACAGATCTCCAAAATTTTCAACCTCGTTGACTGATGTGTTCGATGGACCAATTTTTTTACCCTGGAGTGGTTTTGGACCACTGGAAAACCTTCACAAATAATTTTCTTCAAATTCCCTCATTCAAAATAACCACCTAGACCAAAAATTTTGATTTCCCTTGAGAAATTATTTTCCTTCTACCCAAACGAATTTTTTGTGGGACTTTTCTGCCTTGGAAATGAGACTTTTCTCATCTTTCAATTTGATCCCTTTTTTGGAAAGTGCACATTCCCTTTTTAATTGTTTCTCCACTTGGAGAAATTTCATTTTATCTCATTTTTATGTTTTTGACTAATTCCTGTCTAATTATTTTGCCATTTTTTGCCAGAAAATAATAATAATGATTCTAGAGGGGTTTATACATAATTTTTCACCCTCAAGGTGTGTCTAGATAGAAATCTTACGTGATGAGGTCTAATTATGATTACTCATACCACCTATAACTTCTATAGACAACACATCTTACATATTACACGATTTTTTACATGAAAATCCCTACAGAATGGGAATTTTCACAATAAAATACGACCTCTAGACTCAACCAAATTCTGCAACACTTTACAGATGATCTAGTATGATAATTTACATAGACTCTATACACTACACTAGGACTCACCTAAGACCATACCATCGAGCCCCACTCTAGTTTTGGGGCATGCTCGGGAGAAAAACTCTACCAATTATAAATGTTTAAAAACACAAATAATTGGTGAAGGAAAAGAAAACTCCCTGGAGTGAAAGTCTTTGGTAAAAATCATAGGCTTACCTAGATGTTTTACATGGCTTTATAAGCATACTAGAATCATTTTTACATCATGGCCCACAGGGTTGCAGAATTTGGATTCCATTATAATGGCCAGAAGCGACATGATGATGATGAAATTTGAAAAAAAATCTGATTGTTCTACATGGTACTCTGCTCAATGGGTGGTTAACACATGAGTGGTCAACACTCCTAAAAAATTAAACATGCATATAAACCCCTGTTAAAATGAAGGGGTAATAGGGCTCTCAACCCTTGAGAATTTTTTCTAGTTGTCAAGGCTTTCAAATTAGCATTTTTGGGTGAGTTAGTAAATGCTCAACTATCCTAGGCTGCATTCATCTCATATACGAATCATAAACCTAGAATTAGTTAAGGGAACCCCCCTTTGCCTTGGATTTCCTGAGCCTAAAGTGTGGAGTGAGTCACTTAGTGATAGATAATGACCCACTTGATGGTCTCCTTAGGCTTCCCCTTGAGTAAGGTTGGATTTTTCCTTTACGAAGTGTCTAAGAGATAACAAATTTCTTCACTTTTGGCCCTACTTTATGATGGTATCTGAGGGAGTTACACATGGTGATTGTGTGGTGGCCCTTGAAGAGAAATGTCATAGCTCTTTGGGGCTTACTTGGAATTGGATTATCATCTTGAGATCATTTAATCATGGGTATAGTTGAGCACTCCCCTTGATTACACATTCCTAGGAAAGGATGCCATATTAGCACTCTAACCAAGCTCAACCACACCTACATGAGCACTCAACCCAAACATCCTCAAGTCACGCACAACCTCCATAAAAGCAGCTAGGTGTCCCAATCCTACCCAAGACTCAATGCACTCCTATATGCTCAATGCTCCTCCTCCAAATGGATCATCCTCCCAAGCAAGCAACCAAGCCCTCCATGTGTGCCTCTCATGATGAATGTCACCAAGGGACATAGGTCTCCAACCTCCTAAGAAAATGTGCCACATGAGCATCAAGTCAAAGGCTAAAGCATAGCAATCCATGAGTAAGATATCTCTAATATTTATGCCCATGATACAACCAAGGGTAGCCAACACAACATGCACCTCACATCACATGAAGCACCCTCAAGCATGGTGTAAACACCTTTGAAGTAACCCCAAAAGTTATCAATCCTCACCAAAATTGAGACATATGCACTTCTCCATAAAGGATATCCAAAAATATCAACCTTTCTAAAAATAGAAATTTCCCAAAATAGCAAATCTCATAAATACATTTTTAAAGCTCTCTCATTCCCATACATGTGCCAAATATTGCATGTTAAATGCAAGCATGGGAAACCCATTGAGCTCAAGAAAATGAGTTCAAACTAATCCTTAATGAAAACAACTCAAAAGTTCTCATGCATGAAACCTGTTCTAGCCAAAGCACTCACAAACCAACAACACGAAATTAATTGTTAATGTATCCATGAATGCTAGATGTTGAATCAACTAATAATGTATCCACAAATCATCGATGTTAAGGCAATTGAGATGAACTTTTGAGAAGTTCAATCTGAGCCATAGATGACATAAATCAAAGTGTACATAAGCTAGAAATAAACAAAGAAAAAACAATTTTGTCAATTTACCAACTAAAATAGGGTATCATTTCCTTTTGTAGGTGTTTTTGTCCAAGGAAAACATCATGAAGAAACCCAATGGATGCTTCCCCACATTCACGTTCCAACCCTAGCAAACCCATCAATGCACTAGTGCAACTCACCCATAGGGATTTGACTAGACACTTGCTGGCACAAAACTAGCCAAATGCCCAGCAACAATGACAATAACCAGTTGAACTAGCCCCTTGGGCTATCCTTTTGTAAGATTTATTTCTATTAATTTGAAATTAATTTTTTGTGTGTTTATATTTGAGTCCAATTTATTTGCATGATGCACAACATCGTAGATATTGTGTCTTTAAAATCAAAGCAAAAGACCATGATCTAGTATTCAGTTATATGTCAAAATTATCCAAGAAGAGGCAAAGCAAAAACAGTAAATGTATATCTTGAAGCATGGAAGAGAACTATAATGCCACATTTTCTATTTGCATTGGGAACAAAGAAATGCATAAATTGAAAGGGATTTCAGATTGTATCTTTAAAATCCAAGCAAAACAATGGTTTAGTATTAACATATATGTCAAAAACATCCAAGAAGCAAGAAATCAAAAAATGTCAGTTTACATTTCGAAACATGGATGAGAAATATAGTGGCATATTTTCTATCTGCATTGGAAAACAAAATGTGCATAAATTGAAGAAAGTGACTTTTGAGTATACAAAAAGGATTGTTAATTAATGGGTTCACCTGCAAAACACTTAGAAATGACCCACTTTGTGTCATTGCCCCTGAACATGAACAAGTCATAAGCAAGCCTCCTTTCTTTGTCAATTGCATTGCGAGAGCATTAAGATTGCGATACATACTAGTTGCACGCTGCAAAACCTATATAAACAATAGAACTAAAAACATTAGAAGAATTAACTAATACATAATGATTTGATTCATAGAAGAAGAACATTGAAATTGTTCATTTGGTCAAAACCATAATTTCAAAATCTATAACTAGTAACGTTTTGAGCTACTAACCTAAGCCAAAATAACATCACGCAAAAACTTGATTGGTTTAATTATAAACATTAAGGCTTTAAAGTGAATTCATTTTTTACTTAGAAGATAAACATTGATAATAATGCACAAAAGCACATTTAGATTTTTCCTCTCTTCTAGGGCCCTTTCAACCATGGATGCTAGGAGAAATTCTACGCAAAGTACCATGAAACTTTTATTATTGGAACAAGATCCTCTTAATCCAACCCACTCTCTAGATGGCATTATTAGGATCGAAATTGGTGAATTCACGATGAATGATGGGAATCGAAGCTACCCTTTGGTTCAAACACTAGCTAGAGACACTTCATTATCAATCTCTTTGCCTATCGTTTGGTTGAATTGCTTTCTCTATCATAGCATTGCTTGCTCTTTCTAACTTCCTCTTCAAGATTATACTCTACTTCATTATCGAGGGTATACCCATGTTAGGTCTAACTTCACTTTTAGTTGTTACCATGAAATTCGTTTTTTCTTGTAAGGTAGATGCTTTAGGAACACTTTATTTTTCTATTATTAATTGTACTTTCAAGTCCCACTAAACTATTTTAGTCATTAGTGGAAATTATTATTCATTTGAATTTACATTGGCAAAAGAATGAGAGACATTGAGTTATTCATAATTAAGATATCATTACATAATATTCCCATGCAATGCATATAAGTTCTCTACTAACAAATATTTACAACAATGGAAATTTTATTGTTTACTCATCATCAATGGTAATCCTTTGAACTATTCCTTTATCAACATGACATTTTTTGTCAAGTAACTCCAATAATAAAAGAGTACTCTAATTTGATTATAACATTGGCGGCCAGATTATTTCATCATGTCTCCACCTGTTGCAGTAATTGTAAGAGATCATATGCTTTGATATCAAGTTGTCAAATTTGAACAAAGGAATATCCAACACATAGATCTTGTCACATATGTTTCCTTCAGTCCCAAGTAACTTATAACCGATAGGAGTCCATGATTGTGGCCAACATTAACTATTTGATCATTTCATCATGTCTCCACTTGTTGCAGTAATTGTAAGAGATCATATGCTTTGATATCAGGATGTCAAATTTGAACAAAGGAATATCCAACACATAGATCTTGTCACATATGTTTCCTTCAGTCCCAAGTAACTTATAACCGATAGGAGTCCATGATTGTGGCCAACATTAACTATTTGATCACCATGCAACCCATACCCCTATATTAATTTTACATAACAAAACTCAACCTAATAATAATCACATCAGAAACAACTTAGCTTGCATAGTTTATATCTTAACAGGCATCTCTTGCCATTTTAGGAAAAACAAGATAAGCATAACAAATGATGAACAATGACCTCTTTAGTCATGGGAAAATGCATATCCAATGAACATTTGTGAAAACATAATACAAGGATTGTGAGGACTGCTAGACCTAAAATCCTTGATACAAGTTGGGTGTTAATCATATTAATATGGGACACCCTCTAATGTTTACTCCTAAGATCAGAAACCAAACGCCTAGTTTCAACATATCATAGCTACTACGAGTCCATATTTAACTCCATCCCATCCAACCATAATAGAAATAGTTCAACCATGATCATGAAAGACTAACCACAATCTTATCAGACTAGCAACAATCATTTGACACTAGGAACTTGTTAGCAATAAAGCTCAATTCCAGCATATTCTAAGCAACAACCTAATTCCAAGTGTCTGTAAACATATACTATGCCACATTACCTTATGGACCTGTTGATCACACTTTTTCAACAGTCAAAGGAAGCAGGGTACAAAGAAGTGAAGAAAATTTTTCAAAGATCAAAGTCATCAGCCAGCATGATTATATCATTGTAAACCCAATTTCTGCAAGTTTTATTGTAAATTATGCTAGTATGACCATTTAATTATGTAACAACACCTAAGTAAGCCTCTGATTTTGGCAAAGGATTTCATCCTAGGAAGTTTTTTAACCTCCCTGAATTATGTGTGTTTGTAAACATAGATAATTGGCAGAGTTGTTCTTCCAGCGTAAACCCCAAAGCTAGGGTGGAATTCGTTGACAAGGTCTTAGGTGAGTCCTAGTGTTATATCGAGTCTATTGCAAAAGCGTGTTTGAGAATAATTCTAGTGCATGGTCCCTCGCAGTTAGAAACCATGGCTAAATTATTTTATTACAAGCACACTTGGTTTCATACTAGATCATATTGTGTAGCAAAATTGGGTAGATTATTGAGGGTCTAGTCTAAATTTGTATTTCCCCTTCTAAGGGTTGAATTTGTAATTATTTTATGTAAAAATTATTTGAGGATGGAAAAAATTATTAATCCCCTCTAGAGTCAATTAATTAATTTTTCTTGCTAAATTAAATAAAAATCCTAAGCCAAAAAATTAATTAATTTAGAGTCAAAAATAATTATAAAGCAATTCATTTTCTCCAGGTGGAAAATAATCAAAAATTTGTTGGCCAAAGGAAAGTCAATATTTGGAGGTCCTACACCAAGGGAAAAATGGATATTTGAAGAAAATTTGAGCACTAGGACCTTGGTGGTTAAGTCAAAATCAAATTTTTGAGGAAATTAATCCAAAATATTAATTTTGGATCAATTAAAAGTGGTTTTCAAAAAAAAAATCGAATTTTTCCTCAAAATAAAAATTTTGACGGTGGAGATTAAAAGATGATCAAGTTATTTTTAACGATCGAAATTATTTTGATGAGAATCAAGCCAACTCGCCGTTATTTTCCACTTGGAGGGGTTTCTCTATATAAAGAAGCTAACTCCTATTTCATATCTTTGGATAATCTCTAGATGAGAAAATTTTGTAAATGCTGGTATTGAGTTGTTTCTCTGCTAGGAACATTTTTTATCATAATAGAAAGACTTTGGGCTTCAGATCATGTTGTTCTTCTACAGCTGATTTGTAATATGTGTTAACTATGTGTTATCCTATATTGTGTTGATTAATTTTTTATAAATTTTTATTTCATTTGTCAGTAATAAGAACATTCTATTGGTACATGCTATCTTAGGTGATCTAATTCACCATATGATCTAACAATTTTATCTTGAGAAAATTATAGAGATTTACAGGAACGCTAACCCTTGGGCTCCAAGTTCACAGATTGTGGGGAAGAGCCGACTATGTTTGGCCTTTGAGATTTCATTGTGGTAATTAGTTTTGTAGAAGGGTTTTGGCCAATCTATCATTTGAAATTGTTCATCCATTGTCTCTTAAACTCCAAATGGGATTAACCAATAACCCTATTAAGTGGTTTCTACTTCTAAAGGGGATAATATGGTCAGGGTACATCCTTCAAAAGGCGGTGGCATGTGACAGAAAGGTGAATGAAGTAAGGAATGAGAAGGGGGAGCTCTGGGTCACATGTTGGGGTACAAGGGTAGCTAATAAAAGGGAAGCCCACACTTGGGTTTATAATGTATAGGAGGGAGCAATCGTGGTATCAATGTTTTAAAACTCTAACTCGGGTTCGAAACTGGCCGAGGACCAGGTCCGACTCTGAATTCGACTCGGTATTGACTCAGCCAGTTTGATTTCAATGACTCTATCATTGTAAAAAATACATTAAATATTTAGCCTTTTATAAAAAAACATAATTTTAAATATTTTCATTCATATTTCCAAACACAAAGAATTAGGATATAGATATAAGACAACATATGATCAAAGTTGGCTCATGAATATATCCATTATATCAAAATGGCACCTAGTGCATTGTCCAATACAAACATGATAGAGAGATCAAAACAAAAATGTGAAAATTTCTTAATCTTTACAAACAGAAGTCCTACTGCAGTTATTGGTTTAACATCTCCTACTTGTTAATTCATTCAACAAGTTATTTAATTTCATAAACAGTGATGAAAACACTACTGCAGACTACACTAACATATAGGTCATAAACTGAAACAATAGATGAGACAAACACACAAGGGACACCATTATTTTTTGACAACACGTCCAAGGAAAAACCCAATGTGGGAAAACCAGTGCAGCAGATAAAGGGTTTGTATTATTAAGCAAGCAGAATCTAAGTACAACAGGTTGTCTCTCACACCAACAAACCTTACAGAGAAATCACAGCAACAAGAAATGCATTCGAGGGTTTACCTCGCTCCCCAACTCACAGCTATTCCAATGAGTGATTACCCTCCCCGCAAACACTGCGAAAGTCCCTACACAATCACTGCGTGGGCCAACATCTTGCCTCTAGGAGATTGCGTTACCCCTTCCATTGGATCGATTTGCTGGATGAAGATTACTGCTCAGCCCTCTTGGCTCAGAACCTCGCTTCTCTAGCAAAATCTCGGACTAGTGAAGAATACTCTGCACTGCCACTACAAGAGCCCCTCTGTAGTGCGTCAACTCTGCATGAGCCCCTCCTAGGCTGTGTAGGCTCTACGCTACCTCTTTGATGCTACTATTTCCTCTCTGCCACCTACTCTTTGGCTCAAAACTCCTTTCCGATCCAAATCTCTGCTTCTGCCCCTCTCATTGCAACTCAGATCACTTGTTCGTTTTTCTCAGCAAACCACGCCCCCAGAAAAATCGAACAGACTAATCACTTGGTGTGTCTCCAACTAGACCCTCAAGCCTCCTCTTATACTTTTCTTGTTGATGAATCAATGGCCAAGATTACGTCCCTAATCAACGGCCAAAATTAAAACAGACTTGATCCTTGTCTCTTAGAAGCTTCTCACCCATATTTTTATTAATACCCATTAATATTTTTATTTTCCTAAGTTTAGACTTAGGAACCCCATTAAAAATATTAATTATTTTAATAAAACACAAATCAAATGGAATTTCACCAAACGATTTATGGGTCTTAGAGATCTCATGTATTCTAGCCCCTCCACAAAATTTCGGAGCTAGAGCACATTCGATGCTACCCAAAATCAAGACTCCCTCTTAGCGAGGAATGTGCTCTAGCAATACTTTCTAATAGAAGCATCGTACTGATCCACGACATCAGTCCTCTGTGTTGTTGACGCTTGGCCTGCTACCCTTCATCCACTGCACTGTTGCACCCTGTACTGTTGCCTATGACACTGCCACTACCACTGTTGCAACTGTCCTACAGCGCCCTCTCAAAATGTTGCATCATACTGCCAATAGCACTGCCACTGCTAACTACTGCACTGCAACTCAGTTGATGAGAAGTAAGCAACTGAAAATCCACCCAAAAGTTGACATGTTGGTCAAGCGGGATGTCCTTGGATGTTAAAGCTACCTCTACTGCTAATCTGTGCTAACCCTCTGATGCTACTACACTGTTGCAATCTACTTTGTGCCTCTCGCACTGTTGCAGTATCCACTGCGTTGCTTCAAACTCTAACACTCTAGCTTTGCCACTGTCGCTCCATCATCCCTCGCAACAACTGACTCTCGTCATTCTGCTACAGTCATTGAGGGCTCCTGTAGCCGTATGTGATCCAAGAGTTTGTCAAGGACCCTGCCCCCATGTAGTCCTCCCGACTACAGCTCTATGTCGCCCCACCTCTTCTCCAGAGGTGCATGAGCACTCATGGCACAATCCTCGTCATCGTCCTCCCTGTCAGCTTTCATTGGAGCAGCCTTTGAGTCAAACTTCTCTTCCTTGCCCTTCTTTTGAGGGCACTGAGTGGCGAAATGTCCCAGTTCCCCACACCTAAAGCATCTGACTTTGGTTATATCCTTTTTCTTCCTCTTTTGTTGCCCCTATTGTCCCAATGATGCGAGAGTTGCATTCTCCTCCTCTTCGTTCTTGGCTCTAACTTCTTTATCGCTACTTCCCACCGTGGTTAACCGCCTAATCTCTTCTTGTCAAAGAGCTTCCCACATCTCCTCCCAATTGGGGAGAGAAGCCCTGCCCAAAATGCTCTAGACAAAGGTCTCTCAGTCTTCAGTGGCTGCATTCAAGGCAGTCCTGACCATGAACTCAAGATCTGGTGTAGACCCCACAGAAGTCAGCTGGTCTCGAATCCCTTGCAACCTGAGAAGGAAGGGATCGATTTCTTCTCCCTTCTGCATCTGATACTGTCTCAATTGGTTCTCAAGCAACATCTTCTGTTGAATGGAAGTTCCCTGATACAAGGTGGTCAAGTCCTCCCACATCTCCCTCTCTGTGTCCTTTTCAGCAATATGTGGGACCACATGATCCTTGACCCCATCCAAAATCATGCACTTTTCCCTCGCTAGAGCCTCCCCATATTTCTTGAGAGGATCAGCATCGACCAGAACAACAACCGTCTTCAAGGCATAATCCTTAATATGATTCTTGTCCAAGACTGCCAGGATCCTAGCCTTCCAGATGACAAAGTTGGATGCTCCATCCAATCTGTCCTGATCCCTTAGTCCATTAACTACCATCTCTGCTCAAATCAGTGTCGAACAGGTTCTCTTCTCCCTCTCTCATTGCTGCCCCAACAAGACTCGAATCTGGATTTCTTTGGCACTAGAAATCCTCTATGGAACAAGCTCCTTCTAGACTCCCTCTGAGTCCTGATTTCCTTCACAGAAATCATTTCCGCGAAATAATGTCAAATCACCCCTTCCTGATCCTCCTTTGTTGTTACTCAGCAACCCGGATCTAGATTTCTTTGGCAAGAAATTTATTAAGGCAGTGACTCCCTCTACCTTGGTTCAATCTCCTCAAACATTGTTATGCACCAGCAGCGATAACATCCCACCAACACCTCAGATCGAATTTGCATTGCTCCTACTGCCCTGGCAACTGAAGAATCTGAGCTCCTTTGGCTCTATGCAATCACTGCGTGAGCTAGATCAGCTCCCCCTGGCCACTAAGTCACTCCTTAGTCTAGAAAGATGACGTGGCTCTGCGTGAGCGTGATCTGCCCCTCTGCTTCTATGATGGCCTAGATAGCTGACACAGTTATTGTGTGGGCTCCTCCCAGCTACTGTGTCACCCTCACCTGGCTTAGAATGTTGACGCAAGTAGTGCGTGAAACTCTGCATCACCTCTTATGCACTGTGTCACTCTCCCTCTGTCTCTCTGGCTTTGGAACAGTGCTATCACTTGGGGCAACTGCCTCTCTACAGCAGATTTGCTGGATCTCCCACCTGATGGCTTCAGTATCCTATGATCTGCAATGCTCTAATACCATGTGAAAATTTATGAATCTTTACAAACAGAAATCCTATTGCAGTTACTAGTTTAACATCTCCTACTTGTTATTTCATTCAACAAGTTATTTAATTTCATAAACAGTGATGAAAACACTACTGCAGACTACACTGACAGACAGATCATAAACTGAAACAATAGATGAGACAAAAACACAAGGGACACCATTATTTTTGGACAACACATCCACAAAAAAAACCAATGCGGGAAAACCGGTGCAACAGATAGAGGGTTTGTATTATTAAGCAAGCAGAATCTGAGTACAAGAAGTTGTCTCTCACACCGACAAACCTTACAGAGAAATCACGGCAACAAGAAATACATTTGAGGGTTTACCTCGCTCCCCAAGTCACAGCTGATCCAATGAGTGATTACACTCCTGGCAAACACCGCGAAGTCCCTACGCAATCACTGCATGGGCCAGCGTCTTGCCTCTAGGAGACTGTGTCACCCCTTCTGCTAGATCGATTTGCTAGATGAAGACTGTTGCTCAGCCCTCCCGGCTCAGAACCTCGCTTCTCCAACAAAATCTCGAACCACTGACAAATACTCTGCATTTCCGCTGCAAGAGCCCCTCTAGACTGCGTCAGCTCTGCATGAACCCCTCTTGGGTTGCGTAGGCCTCTGCACTGCCTCTCTGATGCTATTGTTGTCTCTCTACAACATACTCTTTGGCTCAGAACTCCTTTCCGATCTAGAGCTTTATAATGATACCTTGGGTTCAGAAAAAACCCAGCTGCATTTATATTGAGATGGAGTTGATTATTCCATCCTTGATTAAGGATTTCCCAAATGGGCCCATACTTAGCCACTCTATCCTTGTATACTGCCTTTATTTTCTCCTTTGCTTGATCCACAGCCTCATAAATGAAGCCCATAACCAATCTTTCCCAGTCCACCAACCGCAACACCTTAACCAGTGACTCAGCAACCTTCACAATCTCTTTTGCCTTTTTCCAAAATATTTCTTCACTTTCTTTCTCACATCTTTTCCAACATGTTTGCGAGACCATTGACATTCATTCCATTCATCACTAGAAGACACCCTTTGCAAGTTTCTACGTTGGGAAAGCATAGATTGCAATGTCAAAAAATGAGCTGCAAATATAGTGATGGCAGGCCTAATAATATCCCTACCCCTTGTGTGTTTCCACATTAGGCTCAAAATAATAATATCCCTGCCCCCTATGTGTTTCCACATTAGGCTCAAAATCCATGATTGATTGTAGAAATATTTTGTTATTTTTTTGGCATGCTCTATAGTGTTCTTGACCCAATCTATTTTGTCAATATCCTCAAGCATGAGGTCTATGTATGTGTAACACATGGGGTCCAAAAGACGGTTTTGTGTTTTTCCTCTTTACCAGCAAGAACATAGTTAGAGGCATTATTTGTGATGATTTGAACAACATTAGCCACCCCCACCTGTTCAACAACCTCATCCAAAATTTGAAACAACAAGTGTGCATCTTTCACCCTATCAGATACATCAACTGGTTTTAGAAACATGGTTCCCTGTGAGCAAAAGATAGGAAATTTATGATGGTACGGTTCCTTTAATCAATCCATCCATCTGACATGATGGTACATCCTATTTTTTCCCATGAGCTTTTGAAATCTTTCAAATATTCATCAATGGAGGAAACTTCGTTTTGCAAAAGAGATCCCCTTAACTCATGCATAGTAGGGCATTTGAAGCCCTTTCTAACAACAAATATGGCATCAAACATAGGCTCATAATATGGTCAACGAGAAGCATTGAAGGGGATATCAGCATCATACCACCATCTAGCTATGTAATCACAGGCAATTTCTCTCAATTCTTTCTTCCAATGGTCATCTAAAGTGGGTTGCATTTGACCTCTATTAGCTTGAGGACCATGTGCATTATCAGAGAGAGAGGAGGGTGTGAAATAACTTTTGATATCACCCTTCTTTTTCATTTTACCCTCACCCTTTTCTTGAATGGACTCCAAAGAGGGAGGAACATAGCGAAAGGGGTTGGATGCATCAATGCAAGGGATAGATGAAGAGCCCTCATAATCAAAATTGGGGTTGGCAACCATCATTTGTTTTATACTCCTCTTCCTCCCAAATTCAGCCTCTATTTCCTTTTGCCTAGCTTTTTCTTGCTCAAACTTCTCAATGTTATCTAGCAACTCCTTCCTAATCTCCCCAATCTGTGTTAATGGTGCATTACATGGCGTAATTTGGCCTCTAATACTAGCGAAGTGTTGTTTCAGGCTATGAATGCCCCCTACACCCTCCTCAATTTCTCTAGGACAAAATTTGCAATGCATTTGATTATCAATCATTTTCAGCATATGCCCAAGCAGCATCTTTCATTCTAGGAGTCATTTTCTGATATTTGGACTTGGAAATGAAAGGGGAAAATCTGAAAATGAAAACAAATAAAAAAGCAATGCTTCAATGTTCATTTCTTTTACAAAAATTACTCTTTTCAATTTCCAGATTTACACAAAAAAACAAGCAAAAATAGATTTTAGAAATGAAAAATAAAATAAATCTAGACACAAACCGCCTCCTCAATGTTAATCCAACAAACCAACTCCTCAATGTTGCTCCAATGGCTGACTAAGAAGCTCCTCATTGTTGCTCCAATGATTGCCCAAGACTCCTCACTGCTTCTCCAAAAACAAACTCCTCACAAATTCATAAACAAATGCAATGAGATAACTGTGAGGAAATGTGAGGGGGTCGGGTAGCTCTTATAGGCTTGGGAGAGGTAAATAGCCTTTAAGATAACCTAAAACCAAATTAGAATTATGTTTGGGGCCCGTGTTTCCCTCCAAAAGATATCGCTGGCCGTCTTTGGGCATTGTTGGCCTGTTCGACCGGTTTAACTCGAGCTCAGCCGAGTCGGCCGGTTTGTTACCGAATCGACTGAGCCAATCACCGACCACCAGACTGGCTAGAGGTATGACTCAGTCAGCTCGGCCAAATCCAAGTCGCCTCGGCCGATTTTTAAAACAGTGTGTGGTACATGAGGTGCCCCGACCTTGATTTTTCCACCATTCTTTCTACACCTTTTTCCTTTTTATGATTTTCTTTGATTAACTGCTCGAGGAGTGAGACCATGATGTATAAGATATAGAAATGAATACCCCCTTTTAAGGTGGGGCAGTTCATTGCCCACCAGGGGTTGGGATAATCATGGGTTCCTATGATGAAGGACGTTCATAGAACCTATAGGAACCAGGGTGATGGCCATGATGATGGGGTAGAGCTCATGTATTGGCTTTTGCCCACATGCTAAATGTGTTTGTCCCAACCATCTTTTGCATTTTGTGGTACATTTTCTTGTTGAATGTGGCCATGTATGCTTTTATATTTCTTTTAGCTGCATCAAGCTTCGGGCTTCATTTCGGGCCATGACCCAAGGTGTGGGCAAGGGGAAGGGGCATGCTAACCCTATGTGGACCCAAGTGGGAGAAATGATGAATGGAGTGATAATGAGTGGAAAGAAAGTAATATAAGCGAATAAGGGAGCGGGACCACACAACCAAAATCAGGGTTTCCCATGAAATACCATACCTAGAGCCAAAATGGTCAGTACTAGAGATCCCACGGGACTAAAATCCAAGGTTAATACCTAAAAGGGGTCTAGGGGACAAGAGCACAGACCTAGCCCATTCTTTCTACTGAATTTCCCCATTAATCCATGCCCTAAAGTGTCCATGATAGCAAACTACAATACTCAATTTTCAAATGACAAGGCATACCTTTAAGTTCAAGAGGCCCACCTTCAAACATAAGATCATGGCAGATGGGCGGGGGACCACATCACTGGCTTAGGTGGTGGAGAAATGGCATAATGAGCTATCTGGTGGTTGCAAGGGGCCGTTGGTTGCTGGCTTAGGACCATCTTAGAGAAAGAAAAAAATCTCCTAGGGATGTTACCCACAAAATGGTGGGTAACAGGCCTTGTGTCCCCTCACATGCTCTGCTTGAATCAGTTGCCAATCTAGTCGTCCTGTCTATTGCTGATTGAGATATTGTCTCTTCAGCGCTCAGGAAAATATTCCGTGCCTCTAGAACTAAGAACAAGCTCCTCTTCAGCTAGAACAAATTGCCCTCTTGAGGCTCTGCGCTACCTCCTAGAGAAAATCTCGACCTCCTTTTTCTGACTCTTTGGAAATAGAAAACTTCCTCTGTACTCATTGTCCCTACCCCTCTCTATCTCTGCTTCTCTTCTTTATCTCGAACTCTTCCGGCAATTGTTGTTTCTCTCTACAGAAATCGAACTACCCAAGGAAATCGATCTCAAGTGTCACAAGTGTGTTCCTCCCTCTACCAATCGACTTTTTCTTATAATCTCACTATGGGACTCCATGGGCCAAGATTAAATTTTAATCAATGGCTGAGATTATTTCCTAGTCGATCCATGTGAGTTTCTAGATAATTCTCACTTTTCTCAATTAATACTGATTAATTAACCCCTTTTCCTAAGTTTGACTTAAGAAATATTTAAAAATAGGCTAATAATCTAATTGAGACACTTCTATGTGGAATTTCCAGAAACGATTTCTGGGTTATGGATAAGTCTTGTGTTTTGGTATCTCCACAAAGTCTCGAGACTAGAACGCCATTCGATGCTACAAAAACTAACACTCCCTCTTAGCGAGGAAGGTATTCTAGTTCTGGATTGCTCCAACACCCTGTCTCTAAATCATCCTCCATATGCTGCTGATGTTTGGCCACTGTGACTACCTGCCACTGCGCAAATTTGATGCTACATCTGTGTTGCTGCTGACCCTGTTATATTGCTGCCAACTATGCATCTGCACTGCAACTCTCTCTCATTTGTTGTTGCTGCTATTACAACTACTACAACTAAGAAGCATTTGAAATACTAAATGAATTGTGTTTTTGTGCTGCATCTATCTCCTGAGCATCTAACTGCTACTAGCCTCTGCACTGTCCACTAAAAATTTGTGTTGTTGCTAACTCTGCACTAAGCCATCTGCTCTGTTGTCAACACTACATTTGCGCTCCTCGACACCTGACTGCAACTAGTCTGCATTTGTCACTCCAGAATCTAACTGCATCAACTGACATTGATCCATCTTGCTACTGAATAATGTGGGCCACCGTAGCAAGGTAATGATCCATGAGGAAGACACCTCAAAGGGCGCTACCCAACCTCTGCAATGCTCTAGGACTCTAGCTCCATATCGCCCCACCTCACTCCTAGAGGTATAGTTGTAAACATGGCGAAGTCTTCCTCCATCCTGGAGGACAACTTGTATATCTCTATGAAGGTTGTCACTTGGTCTTGCTTCTCCTACTTGTCCCTCTTCCTAAGAGGACACTGAGCACTGTAGTGGCCAAACTTGCCACACCTAAACCACTTGACCTCAGATAGGTCCTTTTTCTTCTTCTCCCCCTATCCCTGACTAGGACCCTTTGATGCAAGGGCCAAATTCTCTTCCTCCTTCCCACCTTTTGAACCCTTACTACTGCTTCCGTTGATGGAGCTCTTTACTAGAGCTCTCCTCATCTCCTCCTGCTGCAGGTCTGACCACATCCTGTCCCACCTAGGGAATGTGTCTCGACCCAAGATACTTTGCACAAAGACTTGCAACTCCTCTGAGACATTGTTCAATGCCAAACACACAAGCTTTGTAGGTTGAGGCACATCCCCAACAGCTGCAAGCTGATCCCAGATATCCCGAATCCCGGTGAGGAAGGAAACTATACCTTCACCCTTCTACATCCTGATGTTTCTCAGCTTCTCCTGTAGGAACATATTGCGCTGCTCGGAAGGATTCGTATATAGCTGAGTGAGAGCATCCCACATCTCCTTGGTCATTCCTTTGTTCGCTAGATGTGAGACTATATGGTCTTGGACTCCATCCAAGATCATTCGCTTCACCTTCACCATATATTTCTTGTATTCCTTCAGCTAATCTACATCTTGAGGTACTACTAGAACATTGTCTACATAGGTCTTTAGGCCAAATTCATCTAGCAGGAAGGACATCCTAGCCTTCCAGATGACATAATTGGAGGCTTCCTCCAACATATCCTAATCTCTAATAAGCCTAGCTATGGCCATTTCTGAATCTGGACGAAAATCTCGCTCTTTCCCCCAACTTGGATGTTGAATCTGATATTCGCACTCCCTTCTAAAGTGAGAAAATTTGCTTGCAACAGCTACCGACTTCAACTGTAAATTTGCATTTCTTGTCTAGAAACCCTAGAGAAATTCTCTATGTATGTGCGCTTTCTCGTCCACCCAGTGTTAATTTTGTTGCTGCAAAAACCCTTCTGTGCCCAAACAAGGAATCTGCTCAATGAAAATTTGAGCTACATTTGCCCCTCTTCTTGTTGGAATCACTCAAACTGGCAAGCCAAATTTTTCTGCCAAACTACACTAAAAAATCGAACTGCCCAACAATTCACATTACCTGACTAGGCACTGCGTAGCCCCAGAAATTTGTCATGTTGCTTCCTCTGATAAATTCTTGCTTCCATTTCTAAGCTTCCTCGTCTGATCAAAATCACTTTGATACCATGTGAAAATTTCACCACTGAAATTTTTATTGCAGCGACTGGAATAAATTCTTCTATTTATAAATTTATTAACAGTTTATTTGCTACGGCAAATATCGAATAAATCACACTGCAATGTTCACAAATAAAAAATATTGCGGAAGATAAACTGGAAACTGAGAAATGTTGGCACGCACACAAAATTATGACAGTTATTTTCAGACTAAAGTCCTCGAAAAAACCCAACTTGGGAAAACCGGTGCAGCAACTAAAAGTTTTTATTATTAAGCAACAGTGAGAAATATTGAGTACAATAAATATCGCCAAACTGGCGAACCTATCCAAGAGGAATACTAGCAAAACTTATCTGAGGGAATTTACCCTCACCCCGAGCAATCCCAGCATTTGACTGCCTTTGAAAAGCTAGTCGTCCAATCAGCTTTGCACAGGCCTTGCGTCACCCAAGCACAGTCCCTCACATGCTTTGCCTGAATTAGCTTCCAATCTAGTTATCTTGCTTGCTGTTGACTGAGAAATTATCTCTCCAACACTCTGGAAAATATTCTTGGCCTTGGAATTGACAACGAGATCCTCTTCAGCTGGATCAAATTGCTCTCTTGAGGCTCTATGCTACCTCTTGGAGAAAATCTCAACCTCCTCTTTCTGACTCTCTAAAACTGGAAAACTTCCTCTAGACTCACTGTCCCTGCCCCTCTTTGTCTCTGCTTCCCTCCTCTGGCGCGAACTCTTCCAAACATTGTTGTTGCTCTCTAGAGAAATCGAATTACCCATGGAAATCGATCTCAAGTGTCACGAGTGTGTTCCTGCATCTACCCATCAACTTCTTATAATCTCACTATGGGACTCCAATGGCCAAGATTAAATCTTAATCAATGGTTGAGATTATTGTTAAAATTTCTAAGTCTTACACGTCAGAAATTCTTCCTGTATTATCTGGTTTATTTCACTTGTTTATTTCTTAACAAGTTATTTAACCATATAAATACTGAAAATAAACACAAATACAGTCTCAACCATCTACAGATCATGAACTGAAATAACAAACAAACACATAAGGGACACCGTTATTTTTGGACAATCATCCTTGGAAAAACCCAACTTGGAAAAACTGGTGCAACAGTTCTAAGGGTTTTATTATTAAGCAACTTTCTTGAGTACAACTAGGGTGCCAAACTGGCTCACCCAACAAAGAAATCTATCTAGCAGTAATACCTCTCTTCGGAAGCAAATATTCAACAGGTTTGCTCCATGAAATCCCTTCCAACGCTTCTCTAAGGCTCTTCGTCAACCCTCCTAGCTTTTGCGTAGCTCTGAAACCCTCTATGTCAGTCCTCTACTGCTCTGCGCTGGCTCTCTGGCCTTCTGCGTCACCCACGCAGGCCCTGCTAACCTCTACATAGTCTCTCCGGGCCTCTGCGTGGCTCCTGCTAGCTCTACATAGCCTCCTCTGTAACTGCGCTGGCTCTCCGGCACTATCTCTGCCTCTCTTCTATGCACTCATTGCCCCTCGCTGCAACTCAGATCACTTGTTCAAATTTTCTCAGCAAACCCCACTCCATAAAATTGAACTGACTGATCAATCTTGGTGTGTCTCCAACTGACCCTCAAGCCTCCTCTTATGCTCTTTTTGTTGAGTCTTCAACGGCCGAGAATAAATCTCTAATCAACAGCTAAGATTAGATTTGGCTTGATCCATGTCATTTAGAACATTCTCACCCATTTTTATATTAATACCCATTAATATTTTAATTTTCCTAAGTTTAGACATAGGAACTCCATTAAAAGTATTAATTATTTTAATATCTCCCTAACCGGGTGGAATTTCTCCAAACCATTTGTAGGTCTTTGAGATCTCATGTGCTTTAGCCTCTCCACCAATTTTCAAGGTTAGAGCACATCAAATGCTACCCCAAATCAACATTCCCTCTTAGCGAGGAATGTGCTCTAGTAATGCTCCACCACTAAACATCATCCGGCACTGGTACCTGTGTTGATGCTTGGCCTGCTGCCCAACATCCTCTGCACTGCTACCTCTTGTACTGTTGCCCATGGCTTTGCCACTGCCACTGCTACATTTGTAATACAACTCCCTGTGCATCCCAACGCTGCATCTTCACTACAGTTCTCTCTCATCATGCTGCATCGTGCTGCCCATAGCACTACCACTACTAATTATTGCACTGCAACTCAGTTACTGAGAAGAAACTAATCTACCCAAGTATTGACATCCTTGTCACCCTAGAAGCCTCCTGCTGCTGAAGCTACCTCTGTTGTTATCTATCTAGTGCTTTCTCTACTGCCTCTGCATTGCTGCAAACACCTCTGTGCCTCTTGCACTGTTGAAACCTCCTTTGTGCCTTTCTGCATTGCTGCAACCACCTTTGTGCCTCTCGCACTGCTGCAACCTCCACTTCGCTACTATAGACCTCTGCACTCTAGCATTGCCTTGTCGCTCCATCCGCATCTTGCTTCTATCGACATCTGTCATCCTACTACTGTCATTCGGGGCTCCCGTAGCCGGATATGATCCAAGAGTTTGGGTACCTCAAAGATCTTGCCCCTCATCTTCTGTAGTCATCCTGACTACACCTCGATGTCTCCCCACCTCTTCTCTAGAGGTGCATGAGCACTCATAGCACAGTAGTCATCCATTTTGACTTCTTTCTCTACCTTAGCCAGAGCTGCCTTGGAATCAAAAGCCTCTCCTTTATTCTTCTTCCTGGGACAATGGGTTGCATAATGACCCAGCTCCCCACAATGGGAGCACTTTACCTTGGAGATGTTCTTATTCTTCCTCTTCCCTTGTTCTCCCGCAGATGCCAGAGCTGCATCCTCCTCCTCCTCTTTCTTGATTCGACCTCCTTTGTTGCTACTTCCCACCTTGGTCAACTGTCTGATCTCTTCTTGGCGAAGAGCTACCCACATCTCTTCCCATCCTAGAAGATCAACTCAGGCCAAAATGCTTTGGACAAATATCTCCCAATCCTCGGAGACTGAATTCAGGGCGGTCCTCGCCATGAACTCCTGATCCAGCATGGCCCCTATGGAAGTAAGTTGGTATCGAATCTCTTGCAACCTGCTGAGGTATAGATCTATCTGCTCCCCTTTCTGCATCTGATACGACAGCAGCTAATTCTCCAGTAGCATCTTCCTCTGCATGGAAGTGTCCTGATACAATGTCATCAAAGTGTCCCAAATCTCCTTTGTTGTAATCTTCTCGGCAATATGGTGAACTACATGATCCTTGACCCCATCAAGGATTACGCACTTTTCCTTCGCCATTGCATGCTCATACCTTTCATTATCAGCTGGGTCGACTGGGATAGCCACGATTCTCAAGGCGAAGTCATTGATGCGATGTCGATCCAGAACAGATGGGATCCTGGCCTTCTAGATGACAAAGTTGGACGCCCCATCCAACCTGTCCTGATCCCTCAATTCGTTCATTGCCATCTCCGCTCTTCTCCTAGACTCCTTCTGATTCTCGACTTCCCTCCTGGAAGTTCTCTCCTAGACTCCCTCTGAGTCTCAATTTCCCTCCTCAAAATCCTCCTGCCAACTGTCGAACTGCTCCTCTTTGATCCTCTTTGCAACTGCAAAACTCGGATCTGGATTTCTTGGCTAGAAATCCCTCAAGGCAGCGGCTCCCTCTACCTTGGTTATGTCCCGTTAGGTACTGTTATGTTTTGATAGCAACAACACCCCACCATCTTCCCCATCCACAATCTGCGCATAGCTCCCTAGGCCCCAGCAGCTGAAGAAACTGAGCCTCTTAGCTCTACGCAATCCCGGCAAGGCTGAATCACTCCTCTGGCCAACTGCGTCAAGCCTACTTGACTAAGTAGGATGACGTGGCTCTTCGTGAGCCTATTCTGCCTTCTTCTACCTTTGCGCTGGCCCTCTCTTTGGCTCAAAATGATGACGCAGACCCTCTGTGTCACTCCTTCTCTGCTACTTTCGGCTTAGGAACAACTTTTGTCTCTCAAGACAACTATTTCTACTGCAAATTTTCTGATTTAGCTAGTGCCTTCAGCTCTCCTATGACCTGCAATGCTCTAATACCATGTTGAAATTTCTAAGTCTTACACATCAAAAATTCTTCCTGTATTATCTCGTTTATTTCACCTACTTGTTTATTTCTTAACAAGTTATTTAACCATATAAATATTGAAAATAAACACAAATACAGTCTCAACCATCTACAGATCATGAACTGAAATAACAGACAACCACACAAGGAACACCGTTATTTTTGGACAATCGTCCCCAGAAAAACCCAACTTGGAAAAATCGGTGTAGCAGTTCTAAGGGTTTTATTATTAAGCAACTTTCTTGAGTACAACTAGGGTGCCAAACTAGCTCACCCAACAGACATATCTATTTGGCAATAATACCTCTCTTCGGAAGCAAATATTCAATAGGTTTGCTCCATGAAATTCCTTACAACGCTTCTCTAAGGCTCTGTGTCAGCCCTCCTGGCTTCTGCGTAGCTCTGAAACCCTCTAAGTCAACCCTCTACTGCTCTGCGATGGCTCTCTGGCCTTCTGCGTCACCCATGCAGGCCTTGCTAGCCTCTGCATAGTCTCTCTGGGCCTCTGCATGGCTCTTGCTAGCTCTGCATAGCCTCCTCTCTAACTGCGTTGGCTCTCTGGCACTATCTATGCCCCTCTTCTATGCACTCACTGCCCCTCGCTGCAACTCAGATCACTTGTTCGAATTTTCTCAGCAAACCCTGCTCCATAAAATCGAACTGACTGATCAATCTTGGTGTGTCTCCAACTGACCCTCAAGCCTCCTCTTATACTTTTTATGTTGAGTCTTCAACGGCTGAGATTAAATCTCTAATCAACAGCTAAGATTAGATTTGGCTTGATCCATGTCATTCAGAACATTCTCACCCAGTTTTATATTAATCACCATTAATATTTTAACTTTCCTAAGTTTAGACTTAGGAACTCCATTAAAAATATTAATTATTTTAATATGTCTCTAATCGGGTGGAATCCCCAAACCATTTCTGGGTCTTGGAAATCTCATGTGCTTTAGCCTCTCCACCAATTTTCATGGCTATAGCACATCCGATGCTATCCCAAATCAACAATTATTTTCCAGTCAATCTGTGTGAGTTTCTAGATAATTCTCACCTTTCACAATTAATTCTGATTAATTAACCTATTTCCCTAAGTTTAAAATTAGGAAATATTTAGAAATAAACTAATAATCTAATTGAGACACTTTTAGGTGGAATTTTCATAAACGATTTATGGGTTATGGAGAACCCCTGTGTTTTAGCCTCTCCACAAAGTCTTGAGACTAGAACACTAGTTGATGCTAGAAAAAGCTTACACAGCCCTTCAATTGTTTGCGCGTCTCTATTCGCCCACTCCGCACATGGTTCTCCTGTGGGCTACCACTTATTGTGGCGGCTCGAGGGGTCGACTAGCCTGTTAGCTCCCCACATTCTCTTTAAAAAAAAGCCCTTAAAAGAAGATCAACCCTATTGTCGCTCAAATTGTACATGCAACAATGCTCAGGGCAGGGGTTGTCACTTTGATCCCAGCGCTCCCCATTTAAGTTGTCTCCCTACAACAGGCTAAGGGGGGTAGTCCCTATAGATGAAACAATGAATTCGGGAGACACAACTGAATGGCCTAACAACTTGGTTGAAGATAATTGGCAAGTTAAGATTATTTAGCACAACTTGATTAGATTTAAGCATTTCTTAAGTATGAGACCAGTTCCTTAGGAGTAAAATTACTTGCACAATGTAAATTAAGATATCAAGCTACCAGATGAATAGTTGTTGCTAGGATGAAATCTATCGTGTATGGGATGCGACACCTAGAACTATGTGAAATGCAAATTCTTGGTTAATTTAGATTTAAATGCCTATTCTAAGTGAATCTTTTCTCTCAACTATTTTGAAGTTAGTCTCAAATGTAGGTTGTGGAGAGAAACCCTAGGGAAGAAAGTTATGGCTTTATTAATGATACATTCCTTGGAGTTCTAACCACCAAAATGCCTCCGGCACTGTAGGGACTGTGGCCCTAACGACTGTAAGGTCACTGTGTTAACCACAAGTGGGGTTTAAAGTTAACAAACTGGGTGAGAAAGGTGGTCCTATCTTCTTCCAACCAAGCTTATGCTTGGAGGTAAATTAATTAATGCACAACTAATCTTAGGATGAAGTGCAAGCTATGAGTGAATGTCTTAAATGAGATTATTAGATGATCCTCTTAAGCACTTTCAAGTTAAATTATATGTTTATGATGTTCAATTCAACAGCACAAATAAATACTTAAAGAGAGCAATTATAGAAACAATCTCAACTAAAACAATGTGCAAATGGAACAAGATCAACAAAATGCCCAAATATAAGCCACTTCAAGATTTATTCAATGATTAGCCATCTCAATGTAACAAATGCTCAATGAATCTTTTAACAATTTGATATGTAAATTGGAAACCGAGTAGCAACACCGATGGAGCAAGATAATTTCAAAAAAAAAACACAATTAGCAATTGCCAATATCACAATTTTGATCACAATATTACCCCAAAGAGATGATATCACAAGATTATCATTAGATTACAATGATGTTAAGCAAGATAATGCCCTTATTCAATTACCAACCAATTCCTTATGTCAATTAGAAGCAATAGGTTACTTGCAAGAGTAAGATGCAACAAAGTGATATCAATAGCATGCCAACGTTAAGTAAATCTTCTTGAGATGAGATTACCAATAGTGACTTATAGAAGTGAAATGCACTATGCAAATGCCAAAAATGCAAGAGGGTGAAGTGATGCAAGATGAACAATGACATCTTATGCGAATCAATCAGCCCAATACAAGACACCAAAGAATTATAAGAACAGTCCACTTATCATTTTCAAATGAAGAAAAAATGCAAGATAGGAATACCTTAAGTTATGAAAATGAATTCTTATGACTTTTTAGCACTTACTAAGGTATTTCCTTACTACCGTAGCATGTATATTAGACTCAGAAAATTATATATCAGATCTCCAAAACACTATAACAATCAATACCCAAGAGCACAAAAAATTGATTTTTCAATTGAGATTAAATGTGCAATAATTATGAGCGTATATGAATGTGCTTTTAGGGCTGTTGAGTGTTACTTCAGAGATTATGCCACTGTTAACAACATACTTCAGATCTGAATTATGAAACAGTGAGGAAAAGACAAGGTTAGAGAGCAAATCCTTAGGCCAAGAGGCCTAGTTTGATGACTAGTTGACCTTCAAATTGACTAGAACTTCTTCAAACTCCTGCAACTTAAACATTAGCCTTGACAAATAATGGATCAGCCCTTTTTGTGACTGAAACTAGGGCTTTTATGGCTGAATGAGGCCTCAAGCCCTCAAACCCTTGATGGCAACTCATAAGCCTCAGAAAAATCACTGCAAAAGACCAAAAGGGCTAGCAGCTTCCATCTTCAGCTAGACATTGAGTTGCTAGGAGCTGGAAAATGCTAATCTTACCCTCTAGGGCCTAGGTCAGCCTTCTTCTCTTGAATGAATAGCCCAGAAATTTATTGTTGCTCCAAACACTTGAGTTGTTGTCACATGCACGAATGAAAAAAAGGAGAGCCAAATACCCAATATATACAAAAAAAATAAAACCACAAATGCTATACGAAATTTAAAATGTGTTAGAATTAAAATACAAGAGTTAGAAAAAATCATTTACAAAGATTTACAATATTTACAAAATAAAATTTGCCCTTGTTAGCATGTAAATTTCGTAATAGCACAAGAGAGAGATTAACAAATTTTAAGATATTTTAAGATGAATGATGTATGTACATGGATCACCAGCCAAAACCCTTATGCAAAGTACCCTACAAAATGAAAGCTCAGAATCCAAACACAATCGATTCTTCCCCACAATTTGTGAACTTGGAGACCAAGGGCTAACGTACCTGTAGATCTCTATTCAAACTTAGAAGATAAATTGTTAGATCATAAGATATTTAAATTTGTAGATCTAAACCCAACACCTAAAGCAAGATATTTGTATCAATAGATGCTTCATCATGCAGCAAATAAAATAACAATTATAAAGGGCGTATAATATAGAGCGTGAAAAATTACTAGCACATACCACAAATCAGCAGATAGAAGAACACCATGAATTTGAAACCCTAAAATCTTTCTATTATGAGAAATACAATTCCAGTAGAGCAAGGTTCAGTACATGCATTACAGATAACATCATCCAAATATGGGAATAAGGAGTTTCATAGCTTCTTTATATAGAAAATGAGAGAAGAAAACCCCTCCAAGTGGAAATAACGGCTAGTTGGCTTGATCCTTGTCAAAATAATCTCCTCTGTTGATCTTCTTTTGAAAATAACTTTATCTTGACTGTTGATTTTTTATTTTTGAAGAAAATTTTGAATTTGTTTTAAAACCCCTTTTTTATTAATCCAAAAATAATATTTTGGACTAATATCCTCAAAAAAATCACTTTGACTTCACCACCAAGGTCCAAGGGGTCAAATTTTCTTTAAAAATCTATTCTTCCCTTATTGGAGGACCTCCAAAAATTAATTTCTTTTGACCCACGAATTTTTTATTATTTTCAACTTGGAGAGAATTTAATTTCTCTCAAATTATTTTTTGACTCAAAATTAGTTAATTTTCTGGCTTAAGATTTTTTATTTAATTTTTGCCAAAAAACTTAATTAATTGACTAGAGGGGATGAATTATTTTTCCCGCCCTCAAATATTTTAGCCATGGTGTCTAACTATGAGTAACCACGCACAAAAATATTTGTTTACATCAAGTCAACCCTTAGAAGAGGAAATACACATTTAGACATAGATCCTCAAGACACTACCCAATTCTACGACACAATATGATCTAGTATGAAATCAAATGTGTCTATAATACAATAATTAGCCATGGTGACTAACTATGAGTAACCATGCACTAAATTATTCCTAAACACACTTTTACATAGACTCACAAAAACATTAGGACTCACCTAAGATCGTGTCAACCAATACCATCCTAACTTTGGGGCTATAACTGGGAGAAAAACTCTGCTGACTATCTGTGTTTACAAACACACGTAATTCGAGGAGGTTAAAAAACTCCCTAGAATGAAAATCTTTGGCAAAAATCATAGGTTTACCTAGGTGTTATTACATGGCTCATGGTCTTACTAGCATCATTTAGAATAAACTTTGCAGAAATTGGGTTTACAATGATAAAACTAGACGCTAAATGATGACATAGTTTTGAAAAAAAATTGGTCCACCGCTTTGTACTCTGCTTCTCGAACTGTTGACAAAGTTTGGTCAACAAACCCTTTCCTAAAAAAAATCTATTTAATCATTTTGTTGACTTCCTTCGTCCTCAAAAATATATTCTACTCATGTTCATGGTCGAACCTGACCCCAACGATCCAGTAATCTAGCACATGCGATTTCGAAATCAGTTTTCTTTAGAAGTTCAGCTCTGATACCATGTTATATTTCATGAACCTAACACCTGGTATTTAATTCGTAGCAGAAAACTTACTAAATAAACAAATAGCTAGGTTCCTAACAAAATATTCAGCGGAAGCAAATTTAAATAACCAATCGCATGAAACAATGACACAAACAAATTTTAACCCAATCAAATTAGTTCACCATTAAAATTACTCGAAACTTACTTGGGCTCTTGTCCTAGGATGATGACCCAACAAAGGAATTATATATACAGCAATATACCTGGAGTTATCCACCTGATCAAGCCCTAGATCTATCCTTCGATCTTCCTTGGTTGATTTTGATTTGTCTCCCTTGCTACTCCTTGCACCTTCCTCAGACCCTACACATTAGAGTATCACACTCCTCTCCTCTGTTGTAGAGTGTGTCTTCTCCCTTTCCCTAGTCTTGCTTTTATAACTTCACATTGAGCTAAAACCCTAACCCTAACCCCAATCTTAAAGTGATTGACGACCGAGATTAGATCTTGTCTCACTTGAGATCAATGGCTAAGATTACAACTTACTAAAGTAAATTACTTTACTTTTCCTAAGTTCTATTAGCTCAATAAGCTAATATATTGATATGTGTTTTTTCTTAAGTTAGACTTAGGTTAAGTTATATCAGCAACTTGCTCACACTTGAGCCAGTGTTCTTATTATTCACCAAAAGTGGGTGACCCCTAGAAGAAACTTTTCTCCTATTCATCTCTTCCAATCGGCAGCCAACAGCCCCTGAGAGCCACCTTGTAGTCAATGTAACAAGCCATTCATTTCTCCACCACCTACTTCAGTCATATGTCTCCTTGCCCATATGTCAGGATCACATGTTGGAAGGTGGGCTTCTGGTCAAAAGATACTTTATTCATTTTGCATTTGGGTGCTTATGCTTGTTTGTATTTTGGGTAGTTGGCATGGATTATGGGGTGACTAGGAAGAAAAAAGAGTCTTGGCCATAGTCTTGTTCACTCACCTTAAATGGGGGGTTAATTTTCTATCATAGTCCAGTGGGACTGCCTCTAATGGCCTATCGCTTTGGGAAGGGGCACTAGTTGGGAATCCATTATTGAGATAGTGTGTTCCATCTATCCCTTTTCCACACTTATCACTCCCTTCCGTACATTTCGAGCCCTTATTCTACCTCCCTTTTCGGGTCCACTTGACCATGGGTCCACTGGGATTAGAAACATGCCCTCCCCTTTTCCACATTTTTGGGTCCAGCCTGGAAATGTTTCCCTAGGAGGTTAATGCAACTAAAAGAAGAAAAAAAACATATCATGGGCACAAGTAAGAAACAAAAGAAAGAAAATCATAAAATGCAAAAGATGGTTGGGGCATTAATATTAACACATGGGCAAAAGCCAAGCATGAGCTCTACCCCTTATCATTATGGCCATCACCCAGGAAGCCAAGCATGAACTCTACCCCTTATCATTATGGCCATCACCCGGTTCTTGGCACCAGTGTTTCCCTATCACATCATAGAAAGGAACCCTTGCATGTCCCAGCCGCTAGTGGGCAATGAACTGCCCCACCACTAAGAGGGTAATCATTGTTACACATCATTCAAAGCATGCTCTCATTTCCTAGAGCTTCAAGCAATAATATAAAGAAAAATCAAGCAAAAGCAAAAGGCAATAAGAGGGGTGGAAAAAAAAAGGCCAGGGTAACTCATGCATCCACGATTGCTCCCTCTTCACATCTATATGCCCAGAATGTGGAATTCCTCATCATTGCTACCCCTTTTACCATGGCATTTGGCCTTGAGACCCCTTTTCTCCCTTTGTTCCATCATTATTCACATGACACCTATTGATTGAAGGGAGGACTAAGGACATATCACTTCCCTATGGGGGTTGGAAACACCTAATAGAATCATCCGTTAGCCACTCCTACCTAGGGAGTCAACACCATTATGTGACTAAGTTCCCAAATTTGGAAGAGGAACTTTGTATGAAGTGTCACATTGCCCATTACTTGCAAGCTTGGCTCATTTAAATGCAAAAATGATTAAATGTACCTAATGATATAAGTTGTAGTGGTAGATATTGTGTGTGATTAGCAAGTGGTTTCATTACGGGTTGGGAAACTTAACTGGGGCCCAAGTCCACCAGAGGATCATATTGACAACCACAGGTGTTGTGTTGAGAGCCATGGGTCCCCATGTTGAATTTGTAACTATGGTCAGTCTTCATAATGTACATTTGGTCACTTGACGTAATTGTATTTATCATTGTAAAGCATATTTATAAATGCTTGAGTCAAAGGAAAATTCATTTTGAGTCAAAGTCCCATTGCAACTTTTTATAGATGAAAAATTTGGATGTTTTGAAATGTAAATTTTGGCTCCAAAAGTGACAAGTCGCCTTCCCTCCAAGTCAAGTCAGCTTTGGCCAAGAGACACGTTCATTCACCTAAGACAAACTACTATATTAAGGCATCTTGACGTCCTATATTTGGGCATTCGCATTCTCTCGCACAAGAAAGTTTATGAGCAAGAGGGCAAAGGACAAGAAGGACGAAGTAGGATGAAGGAGGCTGAAATATTTCTTCTCTCTCTTGCAACTCGCACGTGTGGATTAGTCTCTCTTTGTGGTTCACATTTTTCTGGGGCAACTGTTGCAGGGGTTGAAATTTCTGGGTTATTGGGGCAATTGTTGTAGGGCCGAAATTTTTGGGTTATTAGGGCAATTGTTGCAGGGCCGAAATTTCTAGGGCAACTAGCTATTACAGCAGGGCCAAAATTCTAGGTCATACAGGCAGAGCGAAGTGCAGGATCAGAGTGGGTGACTTGAATTGGAGGAGAAGACCAAGTTTGACCATAGGTCTAGGTGTCTCTCATTGAACAAGAAGAATTTCTCTATTGAAAAAGGTTGTCGGCTTTTTCCCCTTTGTGGATTTTCCCAGGGTAAATATTGTCTTCTTTTGTGCATTGTGATCTCTATTGTTCCATTGTTCTTTATGGTTGAATTTCTAAAGTATAATTGTTGAATGATATATTGGAATAAGTTAAAAGAAGATATACATCAAAAGTAACTATCAAAATTTCATAAATATTGTGTTAACCCTAATTGCACTAAGAAAATCAACACCTCGGACATTCATAAAGCATCATTTGCATTCACGGGAATCTTTAGCACCCAAGAGTTCTTGAACTTTGCCCTACATTGTTCATGAGATGATGCACCTGGACAAGCATGCCCTAGTTGGCTTAGCAGTAATCACATGGTTTGGCAATTGATCCAATGCCTAAATGAGGTTTATCTCACCTTTGGAGACATGGGAGGGCTTGCACCATCTTCAGTGCCCTCGGCGTTGGAGCAGAGATAGAGATTTAGCCACATGGAGACCCATGAGACCAAGTTTGTGCCCCAATTCATATTTGGGGATCCACGGGATGATTTGCATCGAGACAAAGCATCCAACCCCTCCATCATGATTTTAGAGGCCCTCTTCATCACACATGGCACCACTTGGCCTCAACACATTCCCACTAGAGGCCTACACATGCATGACATCAGCATTTCGACCCTCCTTGAGGAAATTTTATCATTCATTATATTGGTTATCAAGCCAATCTGTGACATAGAGGTGTTTTTAGCCCATCACTTCATGATTTTAGGGGCTTGTAAGCTAAATTAGAGTTAGTAGGACACATATATATATTAGATATCATTCACTTTATCTCTCATCATCACTCACTTAGGATTTCGGCCTCCTTAGAGAGACTCAAACTTGTTCTTTTCTCGGATCATTAGATGATTGGATGCATTTTGATATTTGGAGCTGATTTTTGGACAGCTTTTGGAGCTATTCTTGGAATAATGGATGGAATTTCTTGTTAAATTTTCTTGTAAATGCTTTATTGTTGAAGATCTTTTCTTTCCATGTCGAATGTATAGAATCAGTAATTCTAATCTATGTTAAAGTGTGCCCTAATTTTTATAAGTATCTATTGAATGCTAGTTAGAAGAAAATCCCATGCATTATTCAGACATGACATTGTAAGATTTATCCTAGTGGTGAAACTCTTTGAACCTCTTCCCATAAAACTCCATTATTCCTTGATTCGGTAAATGCTTGAAATTTGTGCTAGGGCATCAAATTTCAGCCTCCTTAAGAGCAAGATTGACCTATCTTTGACATCCATGACTCCATATACCCAAGGGACAAGGCACTAGTCCAAGTCTTTGGTTATCAATCTAAAATCTCACCCATTTTTCTCCCTTTATAATTTCGATCCTTTCAAGGATAGAGGAGAAAACTAGGGCTTGGTGCAAATTTCTAGGGAAGAGGATTTTCGAGGTTTGCAAATTTAAACACCAAGTTGACTTGTTTTGCCACCAAATCTCTCAATTTGGTGGGCATCCACTCAAATTTTATCCATAAAATCTCCCTCCCTAAGTGTTTGCCCTAAGACGGAAACCCTAGTCTTCATTCTCTCAACTTAAGGATTTTCTTGAGGGTTTCATGAGCCTTGGAATAGTTGATTTTCATTGTAAGAAACCCTTCCCCTTTGGTCTTGACCTTGTGAGCACCCATTATCATCAAAAACCTCAAAACCCTTGGCCTTGAACCTCTTTTTCTATGGCTTTTCTTTGAGAGTGATTTGCTTCTTTAAAGTCTTGAACCATTATTATGCCTATCTCTTGCATGAGCTCTAACAATGTCATTTTATACCTTATCCATAACATATCTATTTTAAGTGATCTCTCCTCGACCAAGACACCTCCCATCGATGAAAACTTGTAAAGAGCAGGGGGTTTTTGCTATGGTGACATTGGGCCTCTACCTCATTATTGTCCCATTGTCTAGTTTATACTTTGTAGGGTTTACCCCTCCAAGGCCTGCTAGATTTTGTAGTAACAGTTCTAAGGAGAATGTGCATGACTTATGCGTGCCTAGACACAAGGCCTATCTAGAAGTACCTGCCTAGGCTACAAACTTCAACAAAGAGTATAGTAATACTTCATACCGGGATCACCTTCAAATATCTAACTAGACCAAGTCCCATAAAAGTGTTCCCTGCATTTTTAGATGTGGTTAAATAATCAACCCTATTGGGTGCTCCCAGCCCCTAAGGGAGATGACATTTCCAAGGTCAACCCTTCAATTCATAGGTTTTAGTGAAAATAGGTGGCAACAGAAAGGAACCACTTCATGGCTAAGTGCCATGGCCAGAGGGCCAGCTGATAGAGCTCTACATCCTGACTGTATGGATGTAATGGAGGGGGCAATCATGGAGACATGAGTTAACCCTTTACTCAACCTATTTTTCCACCCCTCAGGTGCACCTTTTACTTCTTTTTGACAATGCTTTTATATGGTGCATAGCTCAAGGGTCTAAGTTTTCTTTTAATGATATAGCATTTATTTACTGCTTTAAGATGAGTCGATTTCTCGCACATCAGGGTTGGGACATGCAAGGGTTCCTTATGATGAGATGGAGCATCAAGTGCTCAGAAACAAGGTGATGGCTAATGAGGGGGGATAGAGCTCATTATAGACTTTTTCCCATGAGCTAATTATGTCCCTGCCATCTTTTGCATTTTAACCTTTCTTTTCTTTTGTTGTGGCCATCTTATGCTTGTACCATTCTTGTAGTTGCATCGAATTTCAAGGAAAAAAAATTCGGCCCTACTCAAGGATGTGGATGTATGAGTGCGAGATCCTAATGAACCAATGACAGTTAACCTGAAGGATGGAGGTGGTATCAAGAAAAAGATGAAAGAGGTTAAGTATGGAATGGCTATGGACATGGTACTTCAATCCAAGTTTCCCAAGTAATGCCCCTCCTATAATCCTAAGGTCTTAGAGGAGGCCCCACTAGACTAGGGCTAAAGACTAACCCCCCTAGTAAGGTGAGAGAACAAGTTTACAGTCAAGATCAATTGATCATCCAGATCACCCCTTTATCCATGTTAGAATGCCCAAAACATTAAGAAAAAACACTTGATTGCAAAACAGTTAAAGTACCTGTCAAGTGGTAGCCCACCTTCATTTCAAAGGAATGTTGGATGGTGAGAGGTGTATGACCCATGAAATGGCGGAGGAATGTGGCATATCATCATCATTGAGCAATGTGTAGCGTTGGTAGTGATCTGGAATTTATCCAGGACAAAGAATTAAAGGTATTACAGACTCATGTGCATGGATGTGCCTATGTTACTTTATGCAATGGACCAATAAGATTGCTAGAATACATAGACACTGAAGCAGTTAGAGAAAACATAACAGTCAAACATGTAAACACAACAAATTTAATAAGGAGTTCACCCAATGCTCCTGGGCTATGTCTCTTGGTCCAACCTTCAGTGGTGGCCTCTCTATTATGTTTTCAAGCAGAGTTTTACAATAGTGAGCTCATTTGGAGTCTCACTTAACAGATATAAGTCAGTAGGACTAGAGTACACAGACTCTCCTTACTGAAACTCGATCTTTAAGGGTCACAGTAGTATGACAGGCCTATGTCGAGGAGTTTTCTTGAACCTCTCAAGCCTTCTCTGGAATACACAGACTCTTTGGCTCTGTCTGGCTCGATGTTGCCTTCAGGTCAGCTCGGCTTCTACTCTCTGTTCTCTACTCTTGCTTTTTGCGTCTAACTAACTCTCTCTTTGTCACTGCCTACTTTGCCTTCGTCAGTTCATGGCTTTAAAGCCAGTCTATTCTTTGACTGTTCGTTTCTGCTTCCTGGCCTTCTAGTTTCCCTGCCTCTGTCCGTTCGATTTCCTCTGCTCTATGTCATCATCACTGGGTAACGCCTCGCAAGGAGGTGGCCAGTAGTTTCCTAACGAACTGAGTGTCAGATTCCTTGAATCATATTTGAATGGTCGTTAACTCCGTTTGCTTCAAGATTGCCCGCGAATCACGACTCTTTTGCCAACTCATCATCCACGTCGGACTTCAAATCCCTTGTAATCTTGCTTTATCACCTGTCAAATCCGGTCATTTATCAAGATGCGCCTCCGCCATTGATCTGGGCCCCCCAAATCCTATGGTTGTCGCTCATATCGGGCGAGTAAGTTGCATGACATTTACCCGTCCGATGTGGGCAGTTTTCTCTCTCATCCGCTGGACGTGTGTCGCTCGGTGTGTGGCATCGGGCAGGACTCAGTCAAAACTACTTACCGCCTCAAAGCCTTCCGATATCCTGCCGGTTTGGGGAATCCCGCGCTATGAAACCGAATGCATTACTTTTCCGCATTTCATAGCGATTTTGAGTCCGGGCTCTTTGGGGCTTTCCTTCACTGAGGGGGACGCCTTGCGAAGCTGCCTCGTTCTTCGAACCAACCTCCGGTTTTGCCAGTTTGTGCCAATGCGACTTACCATGGGCCAACAGTCTGTGCGCTCGACCAAGGGTCCTCGTTGCTCTGCTCTGGCCACAACTGCAACTGTCACGAGGATTCCTTCTGATAGCTTGATCTTTCTAAGACTTGAATCTGTTTGGCATAATTTGAACGAGTTTATGAAAACTTAGAGAGTGTTTAGGATCCAATTCGGATCACGGCCTTCCCACTGAAAAAGCTTTTGGACCACCAAAAGTTGGTTTTCTTTTAAGCATCAATCGAGGGTATAGATTCCTCGCTTGCTCAATTTCTATCCATTTCGCACTGCTTGGCTTTGAACCTTTGAGTCCAATCCTGAGGTACTCAACATTCCCTCTGCATGTGGTCCTCACCTTCCTGTCTAGAACTGTATCTTCCTGCAACTCATTAAGATATTCAGGTAACAGATCATCAATAGAAGGCAATTGACTCTGCTCTTCGGGATCTTCAATTAATGAAGGTTCAAATAGTCTCAAGCTGTCTGCATTAACCACTGAGTAGATTTGCATGTAAGCTAGTAGATCAATGCAAAAAGCATTCTCACCAATTTTCTCAAATATCCTGAAAGGTCCATACCTTATTGGTTTTAGCTTCTTACCTTCACCTTGCATTCTGTCTCTGCTGATATACAGCCATACTTGATCACCAACTTGGAAACTATGCTCCATTCGATGTTTGTCATGCCTCGCCTTGTACTTGGCTTGGCTCTTTTCCAGCTATTCCTGTACTGCCTGGTGAATCTCTTGGATTTGTTTGATGAACTTGGTTGCCTTGTCCACATCATTGTGCCCATCAACTATTATGTCTTTGCCAAAGACAAAATTCAAGGGAGACCTTGGTGTGGAACCAAAACAGGTCTCAAAAGGAGATCTCTGTGTAGAAGAATGTTTAACTCGATTGTAAGCACGCTGCACATAACATAAATGTTCATCCCAAAGTTTTGGATGCTTGCTACAATAGCCTCTAAGCAGCTGGATCACTGTCTTGTTGACCACTTCTATTTGGCCCTCTGTTTGTGGATGCAAAGTTGTACTCTTTTTCAGTTTGGTGTCCATTAATTCCCACAGACTTGACCAAAACTTCCCAACAAAACGGGTATCTTGATCAGATATAATGGAAGTGGGTAATCCAAAATGAACCCACACATGTTGAAAGAACAACTTTGCAGTTTGTTTAGCTGTAATTTGTTTGTTACAAGGTATTAAAATACACATTTTGCTGAACCTATCCACAACAACATATAAATAGTCATGACTTTTCCTAGATTTAGGCAGTCCTCCAACAAAGTCCATGGAAACACTTTTCCAAGGATGAGAAGGAACTAGCAGTGGAGTGTACAGGCCTAGTTTTCTATTACTGGGTTTGCTTTTAGCACACATGGTATACCCTCTTACATATCTAGAAACTGTCTCATTCATTTTTGGCCAATAACAAAATCTTTGCAGCTGTGCAACTGTTTTACTTACACCAAAGTGACCTGATATTAGAGAAGTGTGTGCTTCTCGAATTATCTTTACTCTTTCAGTTTGTGGAATGCATAACTTTCCAAAATGATACAAGAGCTGATCCTTAACATGATAATCCAATTCTCCTACTTGTTTGCCTTGACTTAAAGTTGCATACACATCTTTAAAATCTATATCTTGAGCATCTTATTCAATGTAGCTTTCATGCAGTACTGAATTATGCTTAAGTATAGTAAATGTATTTATGATTGCTCTGGACAACATGTCTGCAGCTTTATTGTGTATGCCCTTTTTATATCTGATGACGATGAAACTGTTGTAGAAAACCCATCCACCTATAGTGTCTTGATTGTTAAAACTTAGTTTAAGAGTGTAAATATTGAAGTGGTTGATGATCAGTGTGTATAACTGTCTCTTTACCCAATAAATAATGTTTCCACTTTTTCACACTCTGTACTAATGCAAACAATTCTTTATCATATGTGGGATAATTAATTACCGCAGAATTAAATGTCTCAAAATGCTAACATATGGATTTACCGTGTTGCATCAACACTGCTCCCATAGCATAGTCACTAGCCTCTGTTTCAATCTCAAATGGTCTTTGAAGATCAGGCAGTGCTAGTACCGGTGCTGTACTAATCTTTTCTTTAAAAGTGTCTAAAGATTTCTATTGTTTGCCTCCCCACTAAAACACCTTGTTCAATCTTGTTAAAGCATGTAAGGGAGCCGCAATTAAGGAAAAGTTAGAAATAAACTTCTAGGAAGCTTCTAACTTCTATAGCAGATTTGGGATTAGGCCAATTTACAATCACTGCAACCTTAGAGGAATCTATCTTAAATTCACCACCCCCTACTATATGACCCAAATAATTCAAAGATGTTTTGTCAAATTCACATTTTGAGAGTTTAAAATAAAGATTTTCTCTTTTCAAAACATCTAGAGTCTGCGTAACATGCTTTAAATGTTCTTCCCACGTTTTGTTGAATATAAGAATGTCATCCAAATATACAATAACAAAATCATCAAGAAAAGGTCTGAGTACATCATTCATTACTGTCATGAAAGTAGTAGGAGCATTAGTTAAGCCAAAAGGCATAACCAGCCATTCATACAATCCCTGCTTTGTTTTGAAAGCAATCTTCCATGCATCTTGCTCTGCAACTCTGACCTGATGATATCCACTATGCAAGTCTAACTTGGAAAAATAAACAGCTTCTTTCAACTGATCTAATAGATCATCTATGCGAGGAAGGGGATAACAATTTTTTATCGTTATTTTATTCAGTGCTCAGTAATCTATGCACAGTCTCCATGAGCCATCTTTCTTTCTCACCAAGACAATTGGAGATGCACATGGCGATGTGCTAGGCCTTATGAACCCTTTCTTGAGCAGCCCCTGTACCTGCTTCTTGATTTCTGCATTCTCTAAAGCGGACAACCTGTACATTCCGATGTTAGGCAATGGAACATCTTGCTGCAAATTAACATCATGTACTATTTCCTTTTTGGGTGGCAGACCTTTAGGTTCTTGAAATAATATATCATATTCTGAAACAACTTTTTCTAAATCAGCTTGTTGTTTAGCATCACAACCCTCACATACATTAGTTTTATTAGGTTTTTTTCCTTTACAACCATCAGTAAAAATTGTTTGCATGAATTTACAATTCTCTTCATCTGCCCTGAGTTTATGAGAGTATAATTATTCTTGAGCTTATGAGCTCTTACAATATATTCGATTCCATCTTTAAC
>APFE031346105.1:13379-47119 GCA_000404065.3 Pinus taeda | reverse complement strand
TACAATTGCTTCAGAAATTAAATTTACTTGTGAGCCACTATCAAACAAAGTATCAATCTTTTGATGATTGGAAATAGCGCAAATATGAAAAAGCTCATGTCTTTTCCTCTCATTTTCTTCATTATCAGTAGATTATGCAGAATTACTAGTAGATGCTTTAGAGATTTTTACCTTTTATACCTATGGCTGCGATTGTTGTTTCATCCCCTGAGTCTGACCCCAAATCCTTTTCAATAGCTACAGCAGTCTTCTTCTTCTTGCCCTCGAACTTCTTGGGTCTCAGCTCCAGATGCAGAATCTCGCAGTGTTCATCATCATGCCCATCCTTCTTACAGTGAGTGCATGAAGACTTACTCTTTTGTACAGTATTTGTCTTCCTCTCTTTCCATTTCTGTTTTCTTTTCTCCTTATTCTTGCTTGCAATGGGTTGGATGATCCCCCAACTTCTGGGTTCCCATTCTTACCTCTAGCTTATAATGTGTAGCCTGGACGAATACCTCATCTATACTAGTGGGATTAAACATGAGGATAGTGTGCCTCATGTAGTTGTGTAGACCACCTATATACTTCAGCAAAGTCTCAAGTGAGTCTAAAGAAATTCCTAGAATCAAAGCTCTTTTCCTAAATTCTTGGGTGTAACCTTGTACACTTTGCCCTTTTAATTGTCGAAGAGTTTGCCAGCTCATCATGGCTTACTGCATATAGGCTAGTGGATAGAATTGGTTTTTAATTGCAGAAACGAATTCACTCCAGACAGAAAGAATTTTACCATGATTCTTTATGTCAGCTTGTGTCATGCCTTCCCACCATACCAAGGCAGTGCCCCCAAGGCGTAGGCTGGCCAGCTGAATCTTACTCTTGTCTGAATCAATGCTCTATACTCTACAATAAACATCAATCTGTCTGATCCAATTATCAAGCTTTTCTACATTCAACTCTCCATCATATATTGGCAAATCAAATTTAACATCTAATTTAATCAAAGATGTCTTCTTTTTATTTTCAGAGCTATTAGGAGGTGTGAGAAATTTTTCTTCTTTCCCTTTGCCTTTAGAGTGGTCATGGATGAGAGATTCTTCTACTCCTTTGTCTTGTCTATTTTTCTTAAATTCCCTATACATTTCCACCACCATGGATCTCATGGTCATGAAACTATCCATGAACTAGGGATCTAATTCCAAGGGACTTTCTTCTGACATTTTCCTTTTAGAATAGACTCTTCCAATTTCTGGGTTATTTTCAACCAACTCTCCTTTTCCTAATTTAAGCTTTGATCTAGTTAGCATTCAACAACAAAATCTAGCACAAGCTTGTCTAAACTTAATAACCTAGAGCTCTAATACCACTTGATCTGGAATTTATCCAGGACAAAAAATTAAAGGTATTACAGACTCATGCGCATGCATGTGCTTATGTTACTTTATGCAACGGACCGATAAGATTGCTAGAATACATAGACACTAAGGCAGTTAGAGAAAACATAACAGTCAAACATGTGAACACAACAAGTTTAATAAGGAGTTCACCCAATGCTCCTGGGCTATGTCTCATGTTCCAACCTTCAGTGGTGACCTCTCTATTATGTTTTCAAACAAAGTTTTACAATAGTGAGCTCAATTTGAGTCTCACTTAACAGATATAAGTCAGTAGGACTGGAGTACACAGACTCTCCTTACTGAAACTCAACCTCTCAGAGTCACAGTAGTATGACATGCCTATGTCAAGGGGTTTGCTTGAACCTCTCAAGCCTTCTCTGGAGTACACAGACTTTCTGGCTCTGTCTGGCTCGATGCTGCTTTTAGGTCAACTCGGCTTCTACTCTTTGTTCTCTGCTCTTATTTTCTGCATCTAACTAACTCTCTCTTTGTCATTGCCTACTCTGCCTTCGTCAATTCATGGCTTTAAAGCCAGTCTGTTCTTTGATTGTTCATTTCCGCTTCCCGACCTTCTGGTTTCCCTGCCTCTGTCCGTTCGATTTCCTCTGCTCTGCGTCATCATCACTGGGTAACACCTCGCAGGGAGGTGACCACCTGTTTCCTAATGAACTGAGTGTCAAATTCCTTGAATCATATTTGAATGGTCGTTAATTCCATTTGCTTCAAGATTGCCTGCGAATTACGACTCTTTTGCCAACTCATCGTCCACGTTGAACTTCAAATCCCCTGTAATCTTGCTTTATCACCTGTCAAATTCAGTCATTTATCAGGATGCGCCTCCGCCGTTGATCTGGGCCCCCCAGATCCTACGGTCGTCGCTCATATCGGGCGGGTAAGTTGCATGACATTTACCCATCTGATGCGAGCAGTTTTCTCTCATCCACCGGACGTGTGTCGCTCAGTGTGTGGCATCGGGCAGGACTCAGTCAAAACTGCTTACCGCCTCGAAGCCTTCTGATATCCTGCTCGTTTAGGGAATCCCACGCTACGGAACCAAATGCATTACTTTTCCGCATTTCATAGTGATTTCGGGTCCAGGCACTTCAGGGTTTTCCTTCACTAAGGGGGACGCCTTGCGATACACGATTAGCGCTTAGCGCTAATCGCGTATTAGAAACTACCCCCGTTCTTCGAACCAGCCTCCAGTTTTGCTAGTTTGTGCCAATGCAACTTACCATGGGCCAATGGTTTGCGCTCTCGACCGAGGGTCCTCATTGCTCCGCTCTAGCCACAACTGCAACTGTCACGAGGATTCCTTCTGATAGCTTGACCTTTCTAAGACTTGAATCTGTTTGGCATAATTTGAACGAGTTTATGAAAACCTGCCCCCGTTCTTCGAACCAGCCTCCGGTTTTGCCAGTTTGTGCCAGTGCGACTTACTTGGGCCAACGGTCTGCGCTCTCAACTAAGGTTCCTCGTTGCTCCGCTCTGGCTACAACTACAACTGTCACTAGGATTCTTTCTGATAGCTTGATCTTTCTAAGACTTGAATATGTTTGGCATAATTTGAACGAGTTTATGAAAACTTAAAGAGTGTTTAGGATCCAATTTGGATCAGGTGGTTGGCTCACTGTCCAAGATAAGAGAAAAAGTTTTCTGCTATAGAGTTACCCATTTTGGTGGGTAACAGTAACCATTGAACAAAATAGATCATTCAAAATGCCATCATCATAAGGAGCCTTAGGATCCTTAGGTGCAGTGTTTCAGACGATTTCACTTAGGAAAATAGCCAACAAAAGTGGCATATCATTTTCATGATGTCCCCTAAGTTGTGGAGTCATTAAGGCATTCCTTGAAGGGTGCATTGCATCAAACATCAATTGTGAAGGCAACCCATGCGCCTTATGTTGAACTTTTTGCATTCTTTGACTTTTAATGCAAAACGAAAAAATTCACCTCTCTTACTAGAGGTCTCCCAAATCTAATCCTTGTGAGCTTCAAGCTAAGGCCTTATCTGAAATATTGATTTACTGCAACAAACAGTGGACAATATTTCATCTACTGCAACCCAACATACTAAACAGCACAAGAGGAAAGATACCAAACCTATGCCAAATGTTTTAGCCCTTAGGGCACACTTTTCCAACCATAAACCAGATCTGAAATAACTATAATAACTAGAGAGACATCTGAGAGAATGAATTTTTTGGAAGCAAAATGATCTATGCTATATATTGTTTAATCCCTTTTCATATCAATAACTGCTAAGATGCTCTTAACAATCCCCAGTTTGACCATGTACCTTAAATTCTCAGTGATGTAAACCCCTACTTGAACAGTTGGATTGTGTAATTTTTAGGTTTTGGGTAGGCTCCAGACAAGAAGCAGAACTGCCTGTCTAGTTCTGTGTTATTTTTTCTGTTCTGTGACCTCAAATGATTACTCGGTGCGTTACCAACTTATACTCAACTGAAATTTTTATGTTTATGGCTTGAGCAATCAATTGTTCCACAGATATACAGAACCAGAAGTGGAGATGAAACAATCGAATTTTTAGAATTGAGGCAGACCTGTTCTGCATCAGAAATGTCAGTTCCCTACCCACTGCAGTGTATTTCTCCCAGCACCCCCAGTGATTGCATGCTGTCTACAAATTTCTCTCATACAGATTTTATCAGCACACCTAGTGATTGCATGTTGCCTACATTTATCTCAAATGGATTTTATCAGCACGTCCCAACAATTTCTGCTTCCCTCTCGGTGGCTGGAGACTATATCATGGTCAATTTCCATGAAACCCATTACTATATGGCTCATAGACATCATGAACCTAGCTCTGATACATATAGCATAAATTAATTGCAGCATACACAAAGTTGCAGAGAAGAGAGAATTGCTTTCAACAATTACAGTTCTAAGATTTATGTGGTGTGCTTTTTCAGAATGCATGATTTCCTTAGTATCCACAGTAACCATTTAAATGGCTTCTGTAGATACTCCAGAAGTCTTGCCTGATACTATTCACATAAAAAGATATTTTAGTTCCAGTGTATATGCCCATAAGAGATGAAGACCAAATGCCATAAACTATCTTCATTAATACACAGCGCTTTCTTTATGGTGTGCCAGTGCTATGTATTCACTTTTTTCTCAATATGACTCTTTATTAATATGGTAGGTCACCAATATTTAATTGAAATTTTAATACTAACTATAATATAAAAAACTACAAGTATAATGTGATCATCATTTTTTGTGGGGCAACACTACTTATAAAAAATCTTTGGCTAATTTGCAGTCCTACGAGGGGTGTATCTATATTGTCAATTCACTCAAGACTTGCACTTGTCCTGTCTGCACTCACTAAGAGTTAGTTTTTCGTAGAGCATCAGAAGTGCTCTAGCCTTGAAAATTGGTGGAGAGGCTAAGGCACATGAGTTCTAAAGAACCCAGAAACCGTTTGGTGAAATTCCACCCGGATTGTATTTTATTAAAATAATTAATATTTTTAATGGAGTACCTAAGTCTAAACTTAGGGAAATTAAAATATTAATGGGTATTAATCAAAATATGGGTGAGAATGATCTAGAAGTCGAATCAAGTCATGTTTTAATCTTAGCCGTTGATTAGAGACTTAATCTCAGCCATTGACGACTCAACAAGAAAATTATAAAATGGAGGCTTGGGTTCTTTGGAAACACACACAAAGAGAGAGAATTGATCTGGAGTTCGATTTCTAGGGCTAGGAAGCTGAGAAATTCAAACTAAGTGATCATTCTGCAGAAGTGGGGCAAAGAGAATCTGGAAGAAGGAATTTATGGAGAATACTGACAGAGAGGCGGAGAGAGCTTGTAGAGAGGCAGCACAGTAGCCGGGAAAGGCTGACGCTGGGCCAATGTTGGCCCATGCAGTCCTAACGCAAAGCCAGAAAGGCCAGCGCAAAGCAACAAAGTTGCTTGTCACACAAAATCCAGAACTGCTGGAACAGCCAGAACTGTTAGGAACTGTCGGAACTGTCAGGAACTGTCGGAACTGTTGGGAACTGTCGAAACAGTCGAGAGAGCTGACGCAAAGGGCAGAGAAGGTGACGAAGGGCTGACGCAAAGCCAGCACAAAAATAGTCGAGGTTAGCCAATGTTGTGTTGAATCAGCTGGAATTCTGTCAGGTGAAGGGAGGTAAAACTCACTCAGATTTTCCATCATTATTTTCTCTATAAAGGATTGCTAGATGAGCATCCTAGATTTGCATTGAGATATTACTCCTGCATAATAATAAACCCTCAGAGCTGCTGCACCTATTTTCCTGCATTGGGTTTTTCCGGGGACTATTGTGTCCAAAAATAAGTGTGTCATATGTGTCTTTTTCTTTGCTCTGTTTTTTGTTTCATGAGATCAAATATTTAATTAGTGTAGGCTACAGAGGTAATTTGCTTCAATATTCAGAAGAATAACTTGATGAATGTAATTTAAGAATCAAGTTGGTGAAGTAGATTTAGATTTGTTGCACTACGGGTTCCTTGAGTGTAGGAAATTTCACATGGTATCAAAGGATTGATTTTGAAACAGAAAGCGCAGATCTAGTACTGAGCAGTGAGGTCGAAAGCTGCACTTGGCAGCGATTTGAATCCCTTTGAAGGGATTGCGCAGTCCTTGCCTGGATGTTGATCCGAGGAAATCTCTCTCTGAGTGAGACGACAGAGAGGTACAATTTCCAGTTCGTGAGTTTGTAGAGGCAGAGGGAGTGACGTAGAGCCTCAGCGCAGTGCTTGAAGGGCGCAGTTTCTGCCAGGGCAGAAATCCGCTGGAAAAGAACAAAGACACGTAGAAGGGGAATTTTATCCTCAAAGAACTTTCGCCAAAAAGTTCGAATTTCTCACTTGCTGAGCAGTGCTAAGCAGTGATTAGAGGAGTCAGTTCGACAGTTGAGTGAGATGGCTTCGCATGGGCTTAGAGATCATAACAGGTTGGAAGGAACCTCCAACTCTGTCATGTGGGAGACTGGAATCTTAGTTGTTCTGGAAGAATACGATCTCGAGGCTACGTCAAAAGTGTGGTAGTTGTTCTTGCTAACAACAATCAAAGGAAGAAGTACAAGGCCAAGTAGGGGAATGCAAAGAGGCTCATTCTCGATGGAGTTCGAGATCATGTGATCTCACACTTGCAGGGCAAGGATACAGCCCGAGAGATGTGGGAAGCCTTCTCTTCACTGTATGAAGGCTCTTCTGAACGACAGAAGATGTATTTGGAGCAGAAGTTGCAGTGGAATTTGATGCAAAAAGGAGAAGGGGTGAACCTCTATCTTCAATGTCTTCAAGACAATGCAGACCAACTTGTTGCAGTGGGGTCCACTCCTTAGCGAACCGCGATGGTGAGGATAGCCCTGAATGGAGTCTCAGATGACTGGCAAGTTTTCATCCAAGCATATTGGGCAGAGAAAAACTACCTTCATGGGAGGAGATGTGGGCGACTCTTCAACAGGAGGAGTTAAGGAGGGACCTAGTGAAGGTCAACCTCAATGGCAGCAATGGGAGTGGCACAAAGACGAAGGAGAAGAAGGAGAACACAGCTCTAGCATCGAAGTGGCAACAGAAGCCAAAGCGGAAGGTCATTTCGAAGGTGAATTGTTTCAGATGTGGCGAGATGGGTCACTTTGCATCTCAGTGTCCTTTGAAGCAAAAGGATAAGGATGAGAAGCATGATCCAAAGGTTGCAGTCGCAAAGATAGACGAGGATGAGTTTGCCATGAGTGCCCACGCATCTCTAGGAGGGAGATGGGGCGATATTGAGCTGTGGTTGGGAAGGCTACATGTGGGTAGGATCCTTGAGGAGTCCACCTCTTGGATCAATTCCTTGCTATGGGAGCCCAAGGTTCAACATTAGCAAGATGGACTTAGTGTCAGATGATGTAGTGGAGTGTTTGGAGGACAGATGCAGAGGCTTGGGACCAAAGACTGATTAGCGCAGAACAAATTTGGTAGCAGTTCAGATGGCACAGCGCAGAAGATTCAGAGGGTCAACAGTAGTCAGACTCCAAGATTCATTGTATTATGCTGAACACAGTTAGGTTCATCTAATTTTGGATGTTTTTCAGTTGTTTCTTTCAACAATTGAGTTGCAGTACAGATGTAGTGTTAGCAGTGGCAATGCTAGCAGCATAGCAGATGCAGCGTTTGAGAGGGAGTTGTGTTGAAATTCCTAAGTCTATCCATTAGAAATTTAATCTGTATTCTTCTAGTTTATTTCTTCTTCTTGTTAAATTCAAACAAGTTATTTAAAACATATAAATAACGAAATAAACACAATACAGTCTCAACATCTACAGATCATCAGCTGAAAGAAAACAAACACACAAGTGACACCGTTATCTTTGGACAAATGTCCCCGGAAAAACCCAATGCGGGAAAACCGGTGCAGCTATTATGAGGGTTTATTATTATGCAGTATTTCCTTGAGTACAACTAGGTGCCAAACTGGCTCACCCGACAGAGAAAAACAACCAGCAATAATACCTCTCTATTCAGAAACAGGTATTCAGAAAACCTGTCCCACGAAACCCTCTCCAGCAACTCTGAAGCACTGCGTCAGCCTTCTGTTGCTCTGCGTCAACCTCAGAACCCTCTTTGTCAGCCCTCTGAGGCACTGCGCAGCCTCTGGGACCCTCTGTGTCACTCCTGCAGCGCTCTGTGTGGATGACAGAGGCCCTCTGGCCTCTGCATTGTCTCTATTGGCCTCTGCATGGCCTGCTCTGCCTATTCCTTCTCGCTCTCTGCCTCTGTGCTAGTCTCTCGACACTATCGCTTCCCAATACTCACTGCCCCTCGCTGTTGATCACTGATTCGACTTTGCTTAACAACCCCGCTCTAGCAAATCAAATGATTGATCACTCTTGTGTATCTTCCAACTGACCCTCAAGCCTCTTCTTATACTTTTCTCATTGGTCCTTCAACGGTCGATATTACATCTCTAATCAACCGCTAAGATTAGATTTGGCTTGATCCATGTCTTTTGGAACCTTCTAACCCAATTTTATACTAATACCCATTAATATTTTATTTTTCCTAAGTTTAGACTTAGGAACACCATTAAAAATATTAATTATTTTAAAATCTCCTTAATCGGGTAGAATCTGACCAAACCATTTCTGGGTCTTCGAGATATCATGTGCTTTAGCCTCTCCACCAATTTTCATGGCTAGAGCACATCCGATGCTACCCCAAATCAACACTCCCTCTTAGTGAGGATTGTGCTCAAGTAATACTCCACACTGAGCATCACTCTGATTATATGACACCGGTACCTGTGTTGATGCTAGGCCTCCCCGCCCAACATCCTCTGCACTACTGCATCCTGCACTGCTGCCCATGGCCTTGCCACTACCACTACAACAACCGTACGGCAGCTCTCTCTGCATCTATGCTGCTGCTGGTCCATCCTCCCAACACTGCATCTGCACTGCATCCCCCTCTCATCATGTTGCATTGTGCTACTGCCAACTGCTACTACACTGCAACTCGGTTATTGAGAAGTAAGTAACTGATCCACCCAACTTCTGACATCCCTGTCAGGCTGGAAACACTCCCAATACTGAAGCTCTCTTTGCCGCTAACAAGTGCTCCCTCTACTGATCTCTGCATTGCTGCAACAACTCCCTGCATCTCACACCGTTGCACACCTCTTTATGCCATCCTGCATTGGTGCAACACTCTCCATGCCTCTCGTACTATTGGAGACTGCAAGCCTCGCGCTGCCCGAGACTCCTGCACTGTAGCACTCTCTGTCGCTTCATCCACATCCGTTTCTACCAACATCCACCAGTACTGCTACTCTCTCTTCGGGGCTCCCGTAGCAAGGTATAATCCAAGAGGTTGGGTACCTCAAGGATCCTGCCCCTCATCACCTGCAGTCTTCCTAACTACAACTCGATGTCTCCCCACCTCTTCTCTAGAGGTACATGAGCACTCATGGCCAATAGAACAGATAAGATCCTGACCTTCCAGACGACGAAGTTGGACGCCCTATCCAGCCTATCCTGATCCCTCAGTCTATTCATGGCCATCTCTTTGCTCTTTCGTTCGACTCCTCTGAGTGTCTACTTCCCTCTGGAAGTTCTGTCTTCGACTCCTGCTGAGTCTCTCTACTTCCCCCCTGGAAGTTCTCCTTTCGAATCTTGTTGAGTCTCTCTACTTCCCGCCTGGAAGTTCTCTGCTAGACCCCCTCTAAGTCTCATTATTCCCTTTTGGAAATCCTCCTACCAATCGTCAAGTTGCACCTCTCCGATCTTCTATGCACCCGCAACAATGATCCGGATTCCTTGGCTAGAAATCCACCTCGGTAGTAACTCCCTCTACCTTGGCTTTGCCCTATTAGGTATTGTTTTGCCCATAGTACCCCACCAACTTTGCCCCCGCAAATTGGCCACAGCTTCCTATGCCCCAGCAACTTAAGGATTGAGCCTCTTGGCTCTGCGCAATCCCAGCACTAGCAAAACAGCTCCCTCAGCTAACTGCATCAACCCTCTTGGTCTCTGTGTGGCTCTGTGTGAGCCTCTTTCTGCCCTCCTTAACCTTTGTGTTGGCCTCTCTCTGGCCCAGACTGATGACACAGTCCCTTTGCATCAACCCTTCCTCTGTCACTTTCTACAAGTATCAGCTTTTGTCACTCGGGACAGCGGATTCTGCTGCAAATGCTCTGCTTGGCTGATTGTTGGAATTTTTAAGTCTGACACGTTAGAAACCCTTCATGTACTTTCTGATTTATTCCTACCTACTTGTTCTGTTAATTAACAAGTTATTTACCATGTAAATACTAGAAATAAATACAAGTGCATGCTCAACACATTACAGATCATCAATTGAAGGAAATAGAAACAAGCACACAAGTGACACCGTTGTTTTTGGACTAATGTCCCTGGAAAAACCCAATGTGGGAAAACCGGTGCAGCTATGTGAGTGTTTGATTTATTAAGCAGTTTTAGAATACAATCTGGGTGCCAAATTCGGCTCATCCAACAGAGAAAAATCTCGGCAATAGCACCTCTCTACTCGGAAGCAGATATTCTGGCTAAAACCCCAAATAAACAGTCCGGCAGCTTCATAGCTCCAATCTGCCACACGAAACCCCAACGTCAGCCTCTAGGGGTTGAGTCAACCTCTCCCAGGCCCAGCATTAGCCTAGCGTCACTCCAGTTTGTCCTGCGTCAGCCTCTGGAGGTGTTGCGTCAGTCCCCTGGCTCTCTGCATCACCCAGTTAGCCCTCTACGGCACTACGCAGCTCCTAATTGCCTCTGCGTGAGCCCTGGATGGCTCTGCATGAACCCTTGGTTGCTTCTGCATCCCTCTCTGGCTATTGCGTTGATCCTCCCAGTGCTATCTCTGCCTCTCTGCTTCTGTATTCACTACCCCTCAGCTGCAACTCTGATCACTCTCTCAACTTTCTCAGCAAACCCAGCCCCAGAGAGTCAAAATCTTGATCTCTTGGTGTGTTCTCCAAGTGACCTTCAAGCCTCCTCTTATGCTTTTCTCGTTGACAAATCAACGGCCGAGATTAAATCCCTAATCAACGGCTATGATTAGATCTGGCTTGATCCATGACTTTTGGACCATTCTAACATAGTTTTATATTAATTTACATTAATATTTTATTTTCCTTGAGTTTAGACTTAGCGACTCCATTAAAAATATTAATTATTTTAATACCTCCCAAACTATTTAGAATCTGCCCAAACCCTTTCTGGGTATTGGAGATCTCATGTGCCTTAGCCTCTCCACCAATTTTTGTGGCTAGAGCACATCCGATGTTACCCCAAATCAACATTGATGCCTTCAACCCTCCTGTGATCTCCAACCACGCTCTGATACCATGTTGAAATTCCTAAGTCTATTTGTTAGAAATTTAATATGTATTCTTCTGGTTTATTTCTTCTACTTGTTAAATTCGAACAAATTATCTAAAACATATAAATAACAAAATAAACACAATACAGTCTCAACATCTACAGATCATCAACTGAAAGAAAACAAACACACAATTGACACCGTTATTTTTGGACAAATGTCCCCGCAAAATCCCAATGCGGGGAAACCGATGCAGCTATTCTAAGGGTTTTTTATTATGCAGTATTTCCTTGAGTACAACTGGGTGCCAAACTGGCTTACCCGACAAAGAAAAACAACCGGCAGTAACACCTCTCTATTCGGAAACAGGTATTCAGAAAACCTGTCCCACGAAACCCTCTCCAGCAACTCTGAAGCACTGCGTCAACCTCCACTGCTCTGCATCAGCCTCGAAATCCTCTGCGTCAGCCCTCTAAGGCACTACGCAGCCTTTGGGACCCTCTGCATCACTCCTGCAGCCCTCTGCGTGGATGACACAGGCCCTCTGGACTCTGCCTTGTCTCTACTAGGCTTTGCGTAGCCTGGACTGATTGTTGCTCTCGCTCTCTCTGCTTCTGTGCTGGTCTCCCAATATTGTCCCTACCTCTCTACCTCGTACTCACTGCCCTCACAGTTGATCACTGATTCAACTTTTCTTAGCAACCCCGCTCTAGCAAAATGAATGGATTGATCACTCTGGTGTTTTCTCCAACTGACTCTCAAGCCTCCTCTTATACTTTTGTAGTTCGTCCATCAACGGTTGGGATTAAATCTCTAATCATCGGCTACGATTAGATTTGGCTTGATCCATGACTTTTGGAACCTTCTAACCCAATTTTATATTGATACCCATTAATGTTTTATTTTTCCTAAGTTTAGACTTAGGAACTCCATTAAAAATATTAATTATTTTAATATCTCTTTAACTAGGTAGAATCTTCCCAAACCATTTCTGGGCCTTGGATATATCATGTCCTTTAGCCTCTCCACCAAATTTCATGGCTAGAGCACATCCGATGCTACCCCAAATAAACAAGTTGTAGTACAGATGTAGCAGTGGCAATGGCAGTGTCATGGGTAGCAGTGCAGTAGCAGCAGTAGCACAGTGTTGATGGCAGCAGCAATGCAGAAAGGAGGTGATGCAAAAATAGAACAGCATGTAGGTGAACATTGTTGCTAGAGCATTTCCTCGCTAAGAGGGAGTGTTAGTTTTTGGTAGCATCGAAAGTGCTTTAGCTTTGAAAATTGGTGGAGAGACTAAGACACATGAGTTCTAAAAAACCCATAAACCATTTGGTGAAATTCCACCCAGATTGTATTTTATTAAAATAATTAATATTTTTAATGGAAGTCTAAACTTAGGGAAATTGAAATATTAGTGGGTATTAATCAAAATATGGGTGAAAATGATCTAGAAGGTGGATCAATTCATGTTTTAATCTTAACCGTTGATTAGAAACTTAATCTCGGTCGTTGAAGACTCAACAGGAAAAGTATAAAATGGAGGCTTGGGGTTCATTTGGAACACATACACACAGAGAATTGATCTGGAGTTCTATTTCTCGGGCCAGGAAGCTGAGAAATTTGAACAAGTGATCATTCTACAGCAGAGGGACAGTGAGAATCCGGAAGGAGGACTTTCCGAAGAATACTGACAGAGAAGCAGCACAGTAGCCTAGAAAGGCTTACGCTGGGCCAGTCTGGACCCACGCAGTCTTGACACAGAGCCAGAAGGGCTAGCTTAGAGCAAAAAAGTTCCCTGTCACACAGAATCCAGAACTGTTGGAACAGTCGGAACTATCGAGAACTACTGGGAACAGCTAGAACAGCCGGGAGAGCTGACGCAAAGGGCAGAGAAGGTGACGCAGGGTTGACGCAGAGCCAGCGCAGAAATAACCAGGGTTAGCCAGCCTTGTGTCGAATCAGAAGGAATTCTACCGGGTGAAGTATGGTAAAACTCGCTCAGATTTTCTACCAATATTTTCTCAATAAAGGATTGCTAGATGAGCATCCTAGATTTGTATTCAGATATTTCTCCTGCATAATAATAAACCCTCAAAGCTGCTGCTCCGGTTTTCCCGCATTGGATTTTTCCAGGGACTATTGTGTCCAAAAATAAGTGTGTCCTATGTATCTTGTTCTTTGCTTTGTTTTATGTTTCATAAGATCAAATATTTAATTAGTCTAGGCTGCAGAAGTAATTTGCTTCAATGTTCAGAAGAATAACTTGATGAATGTAATTTAAAAATCAAATAGGTGAAGTAGATTCAAATTTGCTGTAGTAGGGTTTCCTTGAGTGTAGGAATTTTCACACTAAGGAGTTTTGAATCCAAGTCTCATTGCTAATACAAGCCCCATCAATTCACTGCTTGCCACTACACCATACTCTGTGTACAAAAATATTACAAGTATAACATGCCCATTATTTAATATTAATACTTTTTATATATATATTTATATAATATATTATATTCTGTAATATAAATATATAACATAGCATATTATTTATTAAAACATACTTGCACTTGCCGTGTCTGCCACTCACTAAGGATTCTGAACCCCAAGTCTCCTTGCTAATACAAGCCCCATCAATTCACTGCTTGCCACTACACCATACTCTTTTACAAACATATAACATGCCCATTATTAATTATTAATTACTTCATATAAATATATATATATATAATTATTTTATACTGATGGTATTCTGTAAATATAAATATATAACATAGCATATTATATATTAAACATACATTTTCTATATATAGCCCTCTTAATGTTGTCATTCTTTCAGAGTAAAACACAGCCTAGGCCCTAAATAATAAACTTCTACATAAATGTGATTCATGTCATTCCTGACTTGTACCTAAGAATTTCTGGTTATAAGTGACACAAGCAATATTCCAATAAATTTTGACTAAGAATGGAAACGTATTTATGTCAGTTCAGAGCATATATAAAAGGAAACAATTCCAATGGAAGACTTATTCACAATATCAAGCATGACCAAGACCATAATATTATTTTCCCCATTGTAGGACTCTAAAAAACTTGCAAACCTTTCGGCTTGGTGCTAATTTTGGTGGATCCAAGATAACCAAATCCCAAGATTTTTCTTTTGAAATTGCTGCTTTCATAAACTTAGTTGCATCTTCCTTTAGAAAAGAAATTCTGCTAGAGCTGAAATCATTTAGTTTGGCATTTTCCTCCGCAAGTTCCAAGGCAGGTAATGAAGAGTCAATACCTAATATACACAGCATCAAAGAATAAGTAAAGGTACATGCAATAACCAATAGTGCTAACATTCACTGGTGCACTCATTTGTATCTTATATGATTTATGACATCCAAAAGGACAACATATCTGACCAGTGTATTGCAGGAAAACATGCAAATATGGTTTCTTTTAAGATGAAGACAGCACTCAAGCAAAGAAAAGTGGCCCTGCCATAACAAAAAACAGATGTTTTGGCACATTTACTGAAGCATCCACTCCATGAGAACTTAATCATGGCTATCAAGATTCAAAATCAAAAATAAAATCTCTCAAATACAGACATCACAAAAATTTGGATGAGCTAGTGAACCTCCATAGGTTTGAATTGGTCCATACCAGTAACATGAACAGCACCTCCAAAAGCAGCATTAAGTGCAAAACCTCCACTGTAACAGCAGACATCAAGAACTGTCCTGCCTTTTGAAAGTGAGCGCACCATAAGCCGATTGTCACGCTGATCTGCATAGAATCCTGTCTTCTGACCCTCCAGTGAAACAATGTAATTAATGCCATTCTCCATAACCTGAAATCCAGTCACCCTCAAAATCAATTAAACCTCAATTTGCAGTGTTCTAATCTCCAAATCTGAATAGCACAAAAAGAACCTACCTGACAACCATTGACAATAGAAATAAAACAATATAGGGAAAAGTATTGTCAAGTGTTACCCCCTAAATAGGCTAGAACACCATGATATTGTGTAATTGATGATAGATGTTGCTTTAGAACCTCTTTCCACATAATTTGATGCATAGTCTTCCATTGAGGAGCAACTTTTGAGGCATTTAACACTTCCTGTTGCAAAGTTATACATCTGGAGGCATGACTCATCACCTAGTGGGCATTTGGCATGGTTTAAAAAGCAGTGAGGTCTCTCGAGAACACCCTTCATAAGATAGTGACAAATAACATCTACAGCCCTTCTTCAAAGGTCAAAGATGCATCCTAGGAAGAGCATCAATCATCCTAGGAGATTCTTGCAAGGGTTCATGGCATAGTTGAGGCACACATGCATCAAAGAAGAGGAGAGCTACAACTAGCGAGGTTCCAAGGTCCTTTTCAAGGAAAAGAAGGAATGGTCAAAGGCTAAACCACCCTATTTGAGGAACACCCTACCTAGAGAGAAGACACATGGAAGATGTACATTATTTTAACAAAGGATTATGGCATAATATGAGGAGCAATCCACCTTTGCTTGAGTTCTACTGGTGTTTTGAGAAAAGGAAACTTCTAGATGGTCATTCTTGAAGAGTGCCTAAACTAGGAAGGTGACATATGGTGCAAGGAAAAGTCTAGCATATTCCCCAAACCTAAAGTAAGACACTATATGAGAAGCACCCTCCTTCAAGGAGACTTATAGATCTTATTATGTATATTTAATATTATTTTTGGAGGAAAAGAGAGGGATCCATAACTTTCTAGAGAAGTCTTTATAATATTCTATTAGAAAGCGGTTGAGGAAAGAACCTATAAAAAGAGAAGCATTTCACATATGCAACATGTTACCAGCCAGATTAGCAACCTTGACAAAGTGCAGTCAATGCGTTCAGTCGTATGTGCACAAAAAGTTCACCCATTGTCTCATCTCACTTTAGGCCAACTCCTACAATGCCATGGGGGTATCCCAATCTACACACACTTCACCAACAACCCTAAAAGACCAATGCCTATAGACACTAAGTATGATGAAGGTTAGGAGTTAACTGAAACAAAATATTAGGTCTGATATATGAATGATCACTGCAAAAAATAGAAACCAGCATGCAAGGCTCACTCAAAATACGCAATAAATGGTTACCTTTAATGCTCAAGATTGAGGGATTTTGAGAAATATAACTAGTATCGGTCTTCATAATTGTTGTCTAGCTCATGACATGATGTAATTCTTATGTATTTGTCAAAAGAAAGAAATAGAAAAATTATTGTAAAGATCAAAAGAAAAATATCTTTATAAGCATGGGTTTCATGTTCAATTTACTAAATTTCTAGGTCAAAGCACCGATTGTGTGCTTCTAGGGTTTGTGCCATGAGTCATTGTCTTTGTCATCATGTAATAGACCCTTCTTTGGGTTTTTTGTGTCAAAGAAAGAAAAATTATTTTGATGTATTTTAGTCATGTAAGCCTCCTCCACCAAGTCGGTCTGCCCTTCCTTCAAGTCGGCCTCATAAAGGGAATTCGACCACACCAAAAGGGTATATAAAGAAGTGCAATTCGACCTATTTGATCATCCAAGCAAGCAAGAAGTTCGATCTGCAATCTGAAGTGAAAAAGAAGTGCAAGGAAGCTAAGGAAAGAAGGTCTTAACATTGCAAGAAAGAGGAAATCGAAGCAAGAAGAAAGGAACCAAAATTCTGCCTAGTTTCTGCCACACGTGTGAAGGAATCTGAAGCTGCAGTGCGAGTTGTAGGGCTGAAGGTGCAGGCTGAAATTGCAGAGAAAGGAAAGAAGGCCGAGACTTTGTTCTAAAGCAGAATTACCTTGACTTGTGTTGACTTTGCAAGGCTAAAAGGCTTGTTGATTTGGGCATCTTCATCTTGATTAAAAAAGAATAGTTAGGAGGATGACTTGGTGGATTGGAGGAGGTCTTTGTCTTGGTCAAAAGGTCTTGGTTGTCTCATTTTATTTGGTTCTAAAGGAAGAAAAGAGAATTTTGGGTTTTTCCCCTAGGAGATGGGTTTTGCCCTAGCTGAGAGCCTATATCCTGTGTCCTTGATCTTCATGTTTATGTTTTGTTAAGTTGCTTGATGATAAGAAGACATTTAGAAATTAAAGAACACCTTAAGAAGATAACTACATATCACAAGTAATTATCAAGATAAGATAACTACATATCACAAGTAATTATTAAGATAAGAAAATCTTTCTGCCTTTATGATTTTCTAACAAGGGAAGGGTACATACATCAAGTGAGATGATTTGTCCTTGGTTGCCACTTGATCTGTGACCTGATTTCGACAAAATTACTTCTATCCTATACTTCCAGATCTTCAAAGTAACCAGAAAACACATAAATACCAGATTTGGAGTGTCTTTAAAGCAACCCAGAAGTGTGGAAACATGCTAGAATGATGGATCCTTGGGTGCTTGAGCTTGGGCACCAAAATATGAGTGAAGGCACAGCCTAGTTATGATAAGAATGCAAGTAAATGGTAAACCACAACAATCTGATCCAAACTTGCATGAAAGGGGATCCAATCCCCATAGGGTCAAAATTGGAAAACACCCTAATCAAAACAAAACCTTTTGTAGCACTTAGGGCAGCTTAAAACACTTCCAAATATTGATAATATGCAGTTAAATACTTTGAAAATGAAACTAGGGCCTTAAAGGGTTAGAAACAACCTGATTATTCTGTAACATAACTTTCAGAATTGTGAAGACACCTTTGAACCTTCAAAAATGATGTTAGATAAAGCTTTGAAAGCACAAAACAAGAGGGTCATTTTCCCTTGGGTCTCTAGGTTATCAATATGGCACAAATGTAATGTCCTCCACAAATTGAGGATGAATGGACTTAGTAGCCTATTCTTCCCCGTAGGCTATAGTCCTTTATAAAGGGGATAAGAACCCAAAATACCCACTATTGGGCAAGTTTTAGGTCAACTAGGGTTTTGAGTAAGGTACACTCAACCAATTAAGAAGATGAAGCCCCTCAAGGAAGTCTATAAATAAAGGAGGATTGAATTCATTTGGATCATCAATTATGGATCATCTTATTGGTTTCTTGAGAATTAGCTCTGTGGGTTTTAAGACCCCTCTCCTTTTTGTCAATTTCAGTGGTGAAAGATCCCATTCTAGTAGACCACTTCTATCTTTTCTCTTTGTATAGCACAGTCTTATCTTAGGCGACGGATTCTTCAATAATTGATTTGGTACAAGAGTCTCTAGAAGACAACGAAAGATCTTCTTTTCTGTTTGGGCATAAGGGTTCTTTGTTGGGCATCAAAATCTTGGGTTTTGGTTATAATCAAAGCAAAACAGTGAAGCAATTAAAGCATTGTAATCTCTTGTGATCTACTCTTGTGATCTGCATCAGAGCAAAATTTTGGGTTTTGGCATCACTTGAAGAAGACAGCCTGGAGAGAGCAACATTCCATTTGCCAGCGAATTCCTAAAGTGAAGACTGTTGCGGTTCGTAGTTATAGAATCATAACCCTAGCCACCATTACAGGCGTTAAAGGATTGAAGCAGAAGAAAATCGATTGGTGGGTTTGTGTAATCTCATCGTAATGGATCTGTGGAAATGCGAACAGTCGGGGACCTGTCGTAGTAGCTCAAATAAACCAGCAGTGACGTGGACAGTTTTTGTGGGGACCACGGTTGCCTACGTTTGAAAAGTACGCAATTGAGCTAGCGTCATGGGGCACCTTTGGAAGCCCAGAATTTTGTCTTGCCGTCAAGACTTGGATAGACCGCAACACAATCAAATGTAGGGCCCATGAAGCAAACGTTATGTTTGGACATTATAATATCATAGAAGTTTGGCATATGGGCAGTGAATTATAAGTCTTGAATTGATCAGGGCTTAGTTGTGGATGTTCTCTACTAATTGTTGAACTGAATGTTCTCCATTGAAACACTGTTGAAATCGCTAGTCTAACTGTAATCTGGATATTAAATACATTGCTATTTGATTGTGGAAAATTATTGTTACATCATTATTTTTGCATTGCAAGTATTTTGGTTGTGTTCAATGTCTGGAAGTTATTGTGGACCAAACCATTTGAAGAGAAATTAGGGCAAAAAACTAGGGTAGAATTTTACTTTATCATTACAGTGGTATCAAAGCACATAACATCCTGCTAGTTGTGAGTACATGAGTTTATGCTTCATATGGATAAAAGCAACGTCATTGTAAGGAAAAAAAAGAATAACCATCATTCTACCATGGGAGACAGAATAGGTCAGGGAGAACATGACCCTAGTATTCTACTTCAGGAATTCATACAAGGGCAGCAACAAATGCATCAACAGTTGCATCATCAAGGGCAACAAATGATTCAAGCACAGCAGTAGATAGCATAGGTATTGACCCAAGGGTAGCAACAAATCACAAGGTTGATCCCTCACCTCACAGGACAGCCAAATGTCACTGCCACCAATAGAACTACCACGAAGGGGAGTGGAAACTATAATCCTGGTTCGCCCAACCACTGAGCAAACAGGAAAAGGAGCATTCGCCACTTCTACCACAATTCACAGATAATCATGTCCCAGCAACCTAAGAAGTAGTGGAGCCAAATCAGCTCCTTAACAATTACGTTTAGGATTATGCAAAATTGGAAGAAAATACTCCAGCAACTATCACCTTCAACAAGTATAGAAACTTTCAATATAGGAATAGACCCCGGGAACAGCTAAACGAAGAATTAGCTCGCAAGGTGAGTTACCCACCACTTTGTGGGTGACATCCCTAGGAGAAAAATTATCTCCATGATGGTCCTCAACCGATAGCCAGCAGCCACCAACTAGCTCGTTGTGCCATTTCTCCGCCACCTGAGCTAGCCATGTGATCCCTCACCCATCTGTCATGATCGTATGTTTGAAGGTGGGCCTCCCAAGACTAAAGGTATGCCTTGTCATTAGTAATTGAGTATTTTAGTTTACTTATCATGGAAACTCTTTGGCATGGAATAATGGGGGGGATTCGGCGTAAAGAGTGGACTAGGTATGTGCTCTTGTCCCCTAGGTTTCTTTTGGGATGCTAACCTTGAACATTAGTCCTGTGGGATCTCTTTTACTGGCCTCTGGGTTTCTGGGATGGTATTACATGGGAAACCCTGATTTTGGATGTGTGGTCCCGCTCCCCAATTCACATATATCACCCCCCTTCCGCTCATTATAACCCTTTTCATCACTTCTCACACCTGGGACCACATTCTTCTCTTGGGTCCACATAGGGTCAACCACCCCCTCCCCTTGCCCACATCCTGGGTCAAGCCTTGAATGATGCCCCAAGAGGTTGATGAAGCTGAAGAGAAAAGAAAAATCATAATTGGCCACATTCAATAGGAAATTGTACCACAAAATACAAAAGATGGTGGGGACAAAAACATTTAGCACGTAGGCAAAAGCCATTACATGAGCTCTACTCATTCCATGGCCAACACCCCTGTTCCTACAGGCCGTAGATAAGTCTCCTTTATCATTCAAGAACCCATGACTGTCCCAACCCCTGGTGGGCAATGAACTGCCCCACCTTAAAAGGGTGTATCCACTGTTGTACTTTATACATCATGCTCTCATTCCCTTGAGCCCTGAGCAGTTAACCAAAGAAAATCATAAAAAAAAGGCATACAAAGAAGGGTGGAAAAATCAAGGTCGGGGTAACTCATGTACCACGAATGCTCCCTCCTACACATCATTTACCTAAGTGCGGGCTTCCCTTTTTATTGGCTAATCTTGTACCTTCGCATGTGACCTAGGTTGTTCCCCTTCATCCCCTACTCTATTCCATCATTGTATCACATGCCGCCACCATTTGAAGGATGTACCATGGACATATCACCCCCTCTGGAAGCAAAAACCACCTAATAGGATGATTGGTTAACCCTCTTTGGAGCTTGGAGACATTAGCACATGCTAAAGCCCAATATGGAAGGGCATGCCATTATGAAGTGCCCACTTGTTTTCCATGGTTTGTAAATCCTTTTAATTGATTGCTTTAATGACTTTATATGCTAGAAGGTACAGGGACACATTGGATCTTATGCAGGATTGCAGATGGTCTCAATTTTGGGTTTGGTCTCCCTATATGGGGTCCTAACACTCCAAAGGACTACATTGGCATATGTAGCATGGGTGTAGAGAGCCATGGGCCTCCACAACAGTAGATAACATTCCATGGATCCCCATAGATATTCATAGATTGCTCAAGATTAACCTATTGGACGAGGAAAATGCACCTGGTTCACCATGCCCAGCCAGCGCCACAATGATATCATACACTTGGCATATGACCCAGGACCTGTATGATGATGTGGCATCACTTACACCACATCCGAGCCCTTGTAGATGGTCTACAGACATTTTCTATCTATTTGGAGACCCATGAGGACACTTGTGTGCCCCACACACCATGGAGAGCACCACAGGGTTGCTATTTGGAGAACAAGGAGCCAACCCCTTGTCCACTACTTTTGGGAGTCTCATTTCACAATTTGGCACCTATGGACACATCAAGCCCACCACAGGGTTACTATATGGAGAAGAAGGGGCCAATCCCTTGTCCACTACTTTTGGGAGTCCCATTTCACAATTTGGCACCTATGGACTTCGTCAGGCCTCTTCTAGGGCCCAGCGACATGTATTATTGATCATTCGACCTCTTGAGAGGCTTATTCTTTTGATTATAAGCTATTTTGGTGGGCTTGTCACCAATAGTTAGTTATTTTGCACATTATTTTATTTTAGGGGTTGTATTAGGCCTCATTATGCAAATCGAATTCATTTGGACATGTATAAATACAAGTGACGTGATCTCATTTTAGCATCATCACTTGGATTCGGACTTGTATCTCTTTAGAGATTTTCGTTATCCTTCTTGGAGGACAAAATTTGGGAGCATGGAATGAATTATGATGTTTGAATTATTTTCTCATGTCTTGGAGCTTCTTGAATGGCAAATTTTGGATGGTTGGATATATTCTTATACATGTAAGTGCAATTTGATGCTATTCTTTCTTTCTATTTTTGTCACATACATTGTTGTTAGGATTTCGCTATACTAGGGCTAATTTGTTGCATCCATTTATGCGAAGTTGTGGAAATTTTGTTTCTAAATAGTGTTGCTTCATATATGGGCCATGTATAATGAATGAAGGTTCCTAGGGATGTTTCATTACTGAAATTCAGATCAGTCAGAGGCGGAAACTGACTGATGGGCCCTGCGTCAAACTCTAAAGCCCTGCGTCAACTCAACTGAGAATCGATTTTCCCTTGAAACCCTTTTCCAACCCTCTCGACTCAGAAACATCAGCTTCCCAACAAATCTCGGACTTCTGTGTGGATGCCTCTACGCTGCTCTATGTGGGGCCTACATGAGCCCTTCCTAGCTCTGTATCGCCCTCTCTAGCCTCTGTGCTACCTCATTTGTGTGTCTCTCTACCTCTCTGTTGAGTATTCTTGGCTCCGAAGAAGATCCTCCAGCCAAAACTCCCTTTGCCTCTAGCTTCATCAATTCAATCTAACTGATCAACTCTCCCTGTGTTTTCCAAATGACCCTCAAGTTTCCTTAAATAATCTCCTCGTTGACATTCAACAGCCTGGATTAGAAGCTAATCAATGGATAAGATCATTTCTACTTGATCCTCATCTTCTTCTAGAAGTTACACCCACAGTTAAATTAATACACATTAATTATTTTAATCTCCTAAGTTTAGACTTAAGATCCCATTAAAAATAATTAATTATTTTAATAAAATTGTCTCGGGTGGAATTTCCCAAAACGCTTTCTGAGTTCTTTGGAATACATGTGCCCAAGCCTCCCTGCAAAATTTGAGATTTAGAACACATCCGATGCTACTAGAAATCAACACACAGCTCCTCTTTGGACAACATCCATGATATAGTGACACTTGATCTCAATGTGCTTCGACCTGTCATGAAAAAAGCAAATTCCCAAACAACTTCACACAACCTTGATTGTCACAATATCATGGTCAATTCCAACACCTGATCAAACAAACCATCAAACAACTTTGGAAGCCAAACTGCTTCACAATAGGTTAAACAATCATTGTACTACTCAGCGTCAGTCATGCTAAGTGCAACAGAGGTCTACATCATACTCATCCATGATATCCAAGCTAAAACAGCATCAAGAAGTGCTCTTCTTGTCTTCAAAGCATCCAACCTGTTGACCACTAAAGTTGCACTTGAAAACTTTTCGAAGACTCCATGCCCAAGGATATTTCAGAGCATTCCTACACTTTTAGATCATTCATGGTTCTAGATTTCATTAGGGCTTCTAAGCCCCTTCCTTCTCTCCATTTTTGTACTCAGAATTTCGTAGCCCTACATGGATCCTGTAAATGTGATGCTAACATGATGAATAAAGCCATGTAATAGGCCTAGGTAGCTTAGGACTTTGCTATCAAGTGAGTTCACTCTAGGGAGTTTGTTTTACTTAATTAATTATTTGTGTTTTTTAGCGCTTAATAATTAATTAAGTTTTTTCTCCCAGATATACACCCAAAACTAGAGTGCGACTTGATGGTAAGGCCTTAGATGAGTCCTAGTGTCTAGAGTCAATGTATATTACCATGTTAGATCACTTGTAAAATGTCATGGAATTTTATTAGGTCTAGGGGTCATCTTTTTAATTCTTAAAAATTTCCCGTTGGACGGGATTTTTAATATATTTTTTAAATAAATTATAATAAGTGATGTCTAGAGAAGTTGTAGGGGGTATGTGTAATCAAAATTAGACCTCTACACCTCAACTTTCCACTAAGACACACTTTGAGGGGTGAAAAATTACTTATTTACCCTCAAAACCCACTTTTTATAAGTTAGTGGGAAAATGAGAAATAAATTAGCCAGAAAATAAAGAAATTGAGAAATATAAAAATTCCCACAAGCAAGAATGATGTGGAAATGACTTGGAAATTAATCTCAAGTCAAAGACAAGTGTTGGAGAATGAATTGGCATCACACGTCATTAAGAATTGAAGCATATGGGGAAATCCAAGTGTGGGCCAGATTTGGTGGTAGGCATTACATATTTGGAAAATTGATTTTCTTTGGAGTATTAACACATAGTTGGATATATCATGAAATATTTGTTGAGAAACTTTAGGAGATATGTCTCCATAAGATTCTACCAAACCTTACCACTTGTACGCAACAGCTCCTCTCCACATCCAATCAACAGCAAATCAACTACATGCACAACAGTCTTGGCATCTTCTACGCATGGCAAATTTGGTTCAATTTGTGGTGGTGTCTTCACAGCAGGGATTTGTGACATGTTTGGTGAGGATTTCGTGGGGAGTTCTCCCCCTTTCACCCACCATTCATCACACTTGGTATCTACAACAGGGAAAAACGAAATTGGCACATGGGTATTTTGTCCAGCTCAAGAAAAACATTGTCCACTTGACAGAAATCGATTTTTACACTTGGCATTGGAGCTACACATAGCAAATTCAAGTTTGCCTTGCGATTTTTGAAGAATTTCACCCCCCACTCTGTTTATCAGTTTTCCTTATCACTCTATGCATTTAGTTTTAAATCCAAGCATGATAAAAATTCTAAAATCTGGAAATGACAATATCTTTTGAAAACACAAATTTGAAGATTTCACAACTGCTGAAATTGAAGAAATAAAACACAGCCAGATTATGACAGCCACACAAAAAATAACACAGTGATTTTTGGTCAACGTGATCCTAGAAAAACCCCCTACAACTCTTGGGAAAAACCAGTTTGAGAGCTCTTCTTTATTTCTGAAAATGCTTTTACAGAGAAACTGAAATACACAGTAAAAATTCCAACAACCACAAATTATAACTTATCTTGATTTTCGTGGTTGAACTCCACCTCAAAAATTGTGCCAATCAGAAAACAACCAAAATAGAAATTTTCCCAGCGATAAAACAGCATTAAATGTTGTACAGTATGCCTCGAAAATCGTGCCCAAAACCTTATGTACAGACTGTTCGGCCCGTACAGATTTCAACAGTGCAGCTGCCTCAAAACTCATGCCCAAATTGGCCTCGAAATTTGTGCCCTTGCTGTTGTACCTCTTCCTCCATTTTTGTGCCATTCTCATGCTGTACGGTTTTGCCTTGGGATGCATGCCAATAAATGTTGTTGCCCAAATTTGTTGAAATGTCTTCTTGCTGCTCTCCTTCACTTCCTCACTGCTCAGAAATTTTCTCCTTGCTCTCTCTTCTCTTTCTCTCAAATGCTCATGAAAGAATGAATTGATCTTTTTTTCTTCTCTTCTCCTTTTACTCTCTAAATGACCTTTTGGGTTACCTTAAGATCTCATGGCTGAGATTTATTTAGATCTAGGGATGAGAATAAATGTGCATTTAATTCTCACTTTCTATTTTTTAACTCACCCACTTACATAAATAGCCACTTAGCCTTTTATTTCCATAGTCACTTTTTCACTTTCTAATTCTTCATTGACTTTAATAAAGTCACCTTTAAATTAGAGTGTAACTTTACCACTTATAAAGTTAATTTTAAATTAGAATGTAACTTTACCACTTATAAAGTCAACTTTAAATTAAATTGACTTTACCACTTATAAAATCACTTTAGGAGAAAAGTACAAATAAATTTGGACACATTTACCTAGGCCAAAGATCAAAGCCTTAGGGAACCATTTGTCCTCTGGTACCCAAATTTTAACACTCCCTCTTACCGAGAAAAGTGTTCCTCACCACTCTCATCTTGTCTCTGAAGTAGACATGCTTGCCCCGTGGTAAGGCTTTGGTGAAAATGTCCGCTACCTGCTCATTTGTGGAAATGTACTCAAGCTTGACAGCTCCCTTTTGGACATAGTCTCTAACGAAGTGATACTTGATCTCAATATGCTTTGACCTATCATGAAAAACTGGATTCTCCGTGAGTTTTATGCAACTCTGATTATCACAGTAAATTACTGAAGGTCTCAATGCCTGACCAAATAGACCAAACAACATCTTGTGAAGCCATATGGCCTCACAACTAGCCAAACTAGCAACCATATACTCTGCCTTAGTTGAGCTCAATGCAACTGACTGTTGTTTCTGACTAATCCACTACACAACTGCCGAACGCAACCCAAAACAATGCCCGGAAGTACTCTTCCTATCTGAAGCACAACCTGCCCAATCTGAATATATGTACCTTGCCAGTCTCACTCCATCACCCTGTCTATAATCCAGACCAAAATCCACAGTCCCCTGCAAGTAACGAAAATGTGTTTTGCAGCCACCCAGTGCACTCTCCTGGGCTCACACATGCACTGACTCATAGTGTTAACTACAATACATATATGTGGTTGAGTGTTGACCAAATACATCAATTTACCAATCAGTTGTCTGTATAGATTAGGATCCACCAACTTGGAATCAGAAGCGTGAAGCTTCTTCCAGTTAGTGATCATAGGTGTAAATATGGGTTTGCAGTCCTCCATGTGAAATCTGCTAAGAATATCCACAATGTACTTCCCTTGTCCCAGGAAGAAATGCCCCTCCTCCTACCACACCTCCAATCCCATAAAATAATACATCAAACCGATATCCTTCATCTCAAACTCTGAAGCAAGATCTCTCTTGCAGCCCTCAATAAGTCTCTCTACACCAATGATGATAAAGTCATCAACATACAACACCAGAATGAGAGGCTCCTCACCCACCACAATGAAGTATAGGTTCGGATCAGCCTCACTCTTTGTGAAACCCAACTGCTGCAAGTATGTATCAATCCTAGAGTACCAAACCTTAGGAGCTTGCTTCAGGTAATAGAATGCTTTTTCAATCTACATACATGGGACTCCTTCCCATGCACCTCAAAGCCCTATGGCTGCTCAATATAAACCTCCTCCTGAATGAAGCCATTGAGAAATGTGGTCTTCACATCCATTTGGTGGATCTTCCAACCCATCTCTGCTGCAATCTATATAATGGAGCGAATACATGTATCGAGCTACAGGAGCGAAGGTCTCCCCATATTTAACTCCCTCTACCTATGAGGACCCTCTCGCCACAAATCAAGCCTTGAACCTCTCGATGCTGCCATCTGCAGCATGCTTTATCTTGTAGAGCCATCTGCAAGTAACAACTGATTTACCTTCAAGCTTCGGCAACACCTCCCAAACATCGTTTTTCATAATAGAAGAATGCTCCTCCATCATGGCCTCTCTCCAGACCTGCTAACTCGCTGCCTCCTCATAACTATAAGGCTCGGAGTCAACAATGCTTGTTACCAATGCCATGTAACTACAAAACCACTCAGGTGGTTTACTCTCTCTAACCTGTCCCTTTGGTCCAACAACTGATGTTGCCTCGCGCAAGGTATCTTGAAGCTACTTGGGCTTCCTCTTCCCTGAGCATACTTCTCCCACTGGAGTGAAAGAATCATCATCATCATCAGAAGCCTGAACTCCCGAAGGCCTACCAACAGACCTCATGCCTGAATCTGTACCTATAGATGCTAAAGTATTGCGTGAACTGTCCATTACTGGACTATCCTGTGAACTACTCTGTAGACTACCCTGCATGATGCCCGAAAAACCACCCACCTGACTCTGAGAGTCACTGCTCACTGATGGACCTGACACTGTAATCAATGTACCTCTTGATCCCTGACCCCTGGATCCCTGTGATTGACTCAACTGCTCCTGAGGGGCTAGTAACTCTGGATACTCTAACTCTCGTGACCTCCTGAAAGCTCTCCCATCCTCGAACTTCACATCCCGCTTGACAACCACTTTCTTTTGCGTAGAAATATAAATCCGATAAGCTTTTGAGGTCTCGCTATAACCCACAAAGATGCCCTTATCTGCAGTGAGCTCTAGCTTGGTCCTGTTCTCCTTGGGGACATAGGAATATGTAAGGCACCCAAAGATACAAAAGTGAACAACATCAAGCTTCTTCCCAGAAAAAGCCTCCTCCGGAGTCACATTCCCCAAGGCACGATGTGGACTGTTGTTCTGCAATACACAATAGTGTTGCAGACCTCTGCCCACAAAATAAAGGTAACCCTTGATCATGAAGCATGGCTTTAGTAGCCCTTACAGTGGATCTATTCTTCCTCTCCACAACCCCATTCTGTTGGGGGTTGTAAGGAACTGTGAACTCCCTTCTAATGCCTTCCTCAGCATAAAAATCAACAAACTCGCCAAGAGTATACTCCCCTCCATTGTCCGACCTGAAAACCTTGATCTTCCTACCTCTTTGGGTCTCCACAAGAGCTTTGAACTCTTGAAACCACTTGAAGACCTCACTCTTGGTCTTCAAGAAATAAATTCAGGTATTCCTGGAGTGGTCACCAATGAATAAAACATAGTACTCATAGCCACTCAAGGATACACGAGACATCCAACCACTCACATCGATATGAATAAAGTCAAGGATCCCAATCGCTCTGTTGTCACTGCTAGGAAAAGGGGATCTGGCAAACTTCCCCATAGCACATCCTCTGTATACATCAAGGTCATCAGAACTGAAATCTGGCACACCAGTGGTGATCTCTCGCAATGTATTGAAGGCCCCATGATACATATGCCCCATCCTGCAATGCCAAATCTCACAGAACTCTGAACTGCTAGATCTATTGTCAGTCCTGTCTTGGGTGCTGCTACTCGATGCCATCAGGGGTTGGGATGAGAACTTGTACAACTTGGCATGGCGCACACCAATCACTCTAATTGAAGAAGCTGGAGTTCCCCTAGGATATATAAGCTCTTGCCCTCTGTTGAACAACACATCATATCCTCTGTCCTCAAGTGCTTAGACGGATATCAAGTTCTTCTTCATTCCAGGTACATATAGAACATTTGACACTTTCAAGGTAGCTTTGGCTTCCCTATCAAATGTCAATGTCCCCACACCGACTGCTCCAACAATGTTGTCATCACCAAGTACTACCTCCATATCAGTATCATCCTCTGAAAGCTCTGAGAAGTACTCTCTGACTCCTGTCATGTGGCGGGAAGCGCCACTGTCAACATACCAAATGCTAGAAGATGCTCTCCTAGTAGCGAGGAATGCACACTCCCTCTGAACCTGTATGGCAGATGATCCTGCACTAGTGGTTTCACAAGCTATGAACCCAAACTCTTGATCAAAGCTCTCTAAGAAGCTTTCTATCTCTGCAGAAACTGTCATGGGTTTGTCTCTCCCTTTCTTGTTCTTCTTCTTTGGACACACAACAGCATAGTGTCCCAACCTTTGACAATTCCAACATTTGACTTTGGAATAGTCCTCCTTGTTCTGCTGCTTGCCTTTACCTTTGCCTTTGCCTCCACGTAGGAAGCTTGCTTCTTTGCTCTGCCCTTCTTTCCTCTTGCTAACAATGCCACATTGTCATCCTCCTCCACCTGTTTGGTTGCCCCAAGATGGTTCTTTCTGATCTCATTTTGAATGCAATCATCCCACAGCCTCTCCCAATCGAGTAGGTTTTCCTGGTCACCAATGCCATCCACAAAATTCTCCCAAGTCTTGGAAAGACCATTCGAAGCAATCCTCACCAACTCAGTGGGTGCAATGATCTCACCTACGGCTACCAACTCATCTCTCACTAAAGTGATCTTTGTGAGGTATGTTGTAGCAAAGTCAGTGTTAGCCATTTTAGTGGCCTTCAATTTCTCCTTTAGGACCATTTTTCTATTTTCATTTGAGTTCTGGTAAAGACTGGCCAAGGTTGTCCACATTTCATGTGCATAAGTCTTTCCTCTCACATGAGGAATGACATGATCTTTCATTCCTCCAAAATCAATCTTTTTGCCTTAGCATTCTTTTTGTTAAACTCTGCCAACTGTACAGGGTCAACAGGTACTGCTACTGGGTTCTGTGTGATATTACCATAATGCCCCAGACTTTTACTTCCTCAAAGATGCTCTGGATTCTCTCCTTCCATGCATTGTAGTTGTTCTGCCCATCCAACCTGTCTTCAACTCTCAAACCCAAAAACATGTTTCACTGTCCTAACAAATTGAAATTTTCAAATATGTGGTAAAAGTTTATGATTTTTGTGTAAAAATCAGCTTCTTGTAATTTTCACTTCGCTGTCCCAAACTGCACTTTTTAGCCAACCAAGAACTGATACCATGAAGAATTTCAACCCCCACTCCGGTTATCAGTTTTCCTTATCACTCCATGCATTTAGTTTTAAATCCAAACATGATAAAAATTCTAAAATCTGGAAATGACAATATTTTCTAAAAACACATTTAAAGATTTCACAACTGCTAAAATTGCAGAAATAAAACACAACGAAATTATGACAACCACATACAGAAAATAACACAGTGATTTTTGGTCAATGTGACCCTGGAAAAACCCCTTACAACTCTTAGGGAAAACTAGTATGAGAGCTCTTCTTTATTTCTGAAAACGTTTTTACAGAGAAACTGAAATACATAGTAAAAATTCCAGCAACCACAAATTACAACTTATCTCGATTTTCGTGCTCGAACTTTGCCTTGAAAATCATGCCAATCACTAAACAACCAAAACAGAAATTTTTCCAATAATAAAACATTATTAAATGTTGTACAGCATGCCTCGAAAAATTGTGCCTAGACCCTGATCTACGACCGTACGAATTTCAACAGTACGGTTGCCTTGAAAATCATGCCCAAATTTGCCTCAAAATTCGTGCCCTTGTTGTTGTCCCGCTTTCTCGATTTTTGTGCCTTTCACCCGCTGTACGGTTTGCCTTGGGATGCATGCCAATAAATTTTGTTGTCCAGATTTGTTGTAATGTCTTCTTGCTGCTCTCCTTCACTTTCTCACTGCTCAGAGATTTTCTCCTTGCTCTCTCTTCTCTTTTTCTCAAATGCTCATGAAAGAATGAATTGATCTTTTTTTTTCTTCTCTTCTCCTTTTACTCTCTAAATGACCTTTTGGGTTACCCTAACCTCTAATGGCTGAGAGATTCATTTAGATCTACAGATGAGAATAAATGTGCATTTAATTCTCACTTTCTATTTTTTAACTCACCCACTTAAATAAAGACCCACTTAACCTTTTATTTCCATAGTCACTTTTTCAATTTATAATTCTTCATTGACTTTACTAAAGTCACCTTTAAATTAGAATGTAACTTTACCACTTATAAAGTCACTTTTAAATTAGAATGTAACTTTACCACATATAAAGTCACTTTTAAATTAAATTGACTTTACCACTTATAAAGTCACTTTAGGAGAAAAGTACAAATAAATTTGGACACTTTTCCTTAGGCCAAAGATCAAAGCCTTAGGGAACCACTTGTCCTCTAATACCCAAATTTTTATAATTTCCACCATTCTCCACGTAGCATTGGAGTTCCACATTGGGATGTTCTTCAATTTCTCTATAAATTGAGCCATTGGGCTCCTATTATATCAATCTTTAGACGAGCTATTGTGCTTGAGGAAACTCTGCAAAAGATTGTGCTCAATTATTTTATGCAAATAAAGAAAGACTTCGGGGGTTCAATGTGGTTTGGTGTTCTCCTTCCATGGTTGTGAGGTAACATTGTTTTGAATATTGGTGCTTAATGCTTCTACATTGGTTTTAATCTTGATTAGCTTCACTCTAGTTTTAAGGACCACTCTAGTTTTGGGAGCACTAGTGGGTTTTTGGTTGAACCCTTAGTCTCCCTCTTCATTGTGCAATTAAATCCCTTGTGAATGCTAACGCTTTTCTTGAGTGTCTAGAAATCTAACATTGTTTGAAACAAGTTTGACCATGGGTTAAGTCTTTGGTTGGATGAATCCACTCTCAAGAAGTAAAGGTGGAAGGACCCATACCAAGTAATTTCCAAAGGGCTCATCCAACGATTGAGAAGGGAGTTTCCTTACCTTAGTTTCGCTAAAGACATCACTTTAAATTCTATTTCATCAAATCTCATTAGCTTTTCTTGACTATCTAGCTTTGGGAGCTTGTGTAGGAATTTACAAGGTAAGTTCCTCAGACAAAACACCAAAGGACACCGCTCACAAACAGATCACAGATCAATACACCAGTATTTTTGACATGGTTAAAACCCTCAAAGAGGGAAACGGTCCATAGCCTGAGCCAACGCAGCCACTTCAGGCAATTTATTAATAAAAGAATGAAAATTTACATGAGCTTCTCTCATGAACGGTTACCCTACAAATGACCCTCCATGCTCTTTAAATAGAGATCATGGACCAATCGGGTGTTAAGCCACGGATCAAGTGTCGATAATACCAAGAAGAGAATGAACCGTTGGATCACTACATAGCGTGACCGCCAGATTATAAATTACAAAAGTACATAGTAATGAAACACACTTTACCTAACTCTACACTAGACCAAGTTATACTTAACTATTTCTTATGTGTCGGAATATCGTAACATCCCCCCTTAAGAACAACTTGGGATAGGATTGAAGGATGTACAAATATGACACAATAAGAGAAGGAAGGAGGCATTAGAGTCTATCCCCCCTTAGTGACAACTTCCTGAACTCCAACCATAAATCGAAGTTTATTAAACTTCGCCTCTGTGAGAGCCTTTGTGAAGATGTTTGCAACTTGATCATCTGTTGAACAATAATGCACTTCAAGAACATCGTCGTGAATGAGCTTTCTAATGAAGTGCATGTGCAGTTCAATGTGTTTGTTGCGCGAATGTTGGACTGGATCTTTGCATAGTTGAATGGCACTTTGATTATCACACAAAAGTGTAGTCGGATGCTACTGCTGAAAGCCAAACTCTGACATGATCTAACAAAGCCACAAGGTTTCCTTACTAGCTTCTACAGCACCACGATACTCTGCTTCTGTTGAAGAAAGAGAAATGCACTTTGTTTCTTGAAAGCCCATGTAATAGGTCCTGAACCAAGAGTGAACACATAACCTGCAGTACACTTCCAATCATCAGTGTCACCATCCCAATCAGAATCAGAAAAACCAACCAATAGAGGAGATGCTTCTGCACTGTAATGAATCCCACACTGAACTGTACCTCGAACATAACGAAGTATTCTTTTAGCTGCTTTCCAATGACTTTCATGTGGGTTTTGCATAAACCGAGCAATAAGGCCAACAACCAAGGAAAGGTCAGGACGAGTATGGGTCAGATACAAAAGTTTTCCTACAAGTTGATGGTATAAGATAGCATCAATTTTAGGGGAAGTACAAGTGACTGAAAGTTTGGCTCCAGACTGAAAGGGAGAACGGGCTGGCTTACAGTCTTCCATGTGAAAGTGGCATAGAATATCACATGCATACTTGGACTGGGAAAGAGAAATACCTTCCTTGGATTGCAAGACTTGAACACTAAGAAAATAATGCGAGTGTCCTAAGTCTATCATTTCAAACTTCTTTTTAAGGCTGGACTTCACATGGTTTATAAAGTTGGGATCACTACTAGTAAGGATAAGATCATCAACATAAAGAACAAGAATGATAAGAGACTTGTCCACTTTCTTGGTCCCAAGGGGCTTGCTTGAGACCATAAAGGGATTTCTTAAGCTGACATACAAGGCTGGAGTCTATTTGTATAAAGCCAGTAGGTTGTTCCATATAGATTTCTTCAT
>APFE031346104.1:32350-101646 GCA_000404065.3 Pinus taeda | reverse complement strand
TGGAGACAATTAGAAATTAGTATATTGTTGTAACAAGATATGACTCTCCAAATGTGTCGTATCTTAGGCTCTATTTTAGGAGATTAGTTAGCTAGTTGGTTTGAATAGCATTTAATGTAAATGGACACTTGTTATTTAATAAGTGATCCATAATTAGAGGTAGTTAGGACATGGAGCTTATAAATAGCTCATTGCAAGAGTGTTTGTTTAGTTCGGGTGTAAGCTCTTGCAAATCAAGTATGTAATTATTTTTCTCTGATTAATAAAAGTATGTGTCTGAGGACACTTCTGTTTCAATATGTGGTATCATAGCTAATGGTTTGCTCTTTGGGAGTGAGAGAAGGCTCTGCTGAAGAGGTCAGCGAAAAGGCTACGTAGAGATTCCAGTAAGCCCGGGAGATGCAGAATTTATCTTTGATTTGGGAATCGGTACGTAGGATCAAGAACATATCCGAGTAGTGGAGTCGACCAAATTATCTGGCTGCATGGTAAAATATACAGGTGAAAAGTTGTTTGCAGTTCCTCTTGTAATGCTCACATCCAAATATTTTCTGATCTGAATCTTGATATGAGAGATAGCGCCCAGGTGTGGGTTCACCATTCCCAGACTGACTGGCTCTTGACTGGGGCAACTTCTGCTGTGCAGCAATCCACCGACTGGTCATAAGGTTCTACATAAGATATGCTTTTTGACGTGGATCAAGTGAAGCATCATTTGACACAGTGCGTATTGCAGATTCAAGCTCTTTTTGATTCATGTGGAAAATATCTTTCCACCCAGCCTTGAATTTCTGATTGCCTTGTTCAATACTTTTATGAATAGTTTTCCCTGAAGGTAAGATAGTTTCTTCCTCTAATGAAATTGTTGACAGGCGAGTTGATGATCGAGATTCCTTCCATCAAGCACTAAGCCATTCATCAAACATTGTATTTCTAGTAGCTTGCCGCCTAGTATCCATCATTGTATTTTGCTCTTCTTGGGTGAGAGCACTTGTCACCCATGGTAGCATTGACCGAAGCACTTCTGCCTTTATTCTCCCATGGACGAGCAGCAATCCAGCGTTCCATCCAGCTCCAACCCCAATTAGTTTTATCAGCTTCATATCCCGCATATCCATGGTTAGTTCTTGAGATTGCTCTCCACTGATGAGAAAAGGCCTATGGCATGGCTCGCTCACGTTTAAGAGCAACTTATTCCCTCTGACGCACCCTGGCTAGAAGCTCTTCCATGGTTTCTGCACCATCCAACCAGTCAACCTCTATGTCATCAAACTCAGCTTCCAGTTTTAACTGATGTTCACGTTTTTGTTGCTTGATTCGAGCTTCTGCTACCATGATTGATCGACGGGCTCGAACCTGGGCTTGAATTCTGATCCCAGATTGCATAGTGTGTAAAGTGTTAGCTGCTTGCTTCTTTACTTCAAACATTTAATTGAATTGGCACTTGAATTTGCAAAATATGGGTTTGTGGCATTCATCACAAAAACTGAATCACACAAGAGTAATACGAATTATGCACAAGATGGTGTTGTTGTAGTTTTTTTTTAGAAGTCTGGTACAACGAGTGGTGGTGCGAAAAATTCCCAAGGTGATTTGGAGAAGCTTGAAGTGATTTTATGGATAGGTATGGTGAATTTCATACTGCTAAGTTGTCGACTGAAGATTCTCGCAGGAGGACGCATGTAAACTCTATTTTTTCAGCAGACTGAGTCAGGAAAATGAGTCACCATTACTTTCATCTGTAGACGACGATATTGATTCCCTTTTGCCCCATCAAACTCTTGATTCCAGTGTCATTATCTTTTGGAATACACTGTTTGTGCAGAACTATTTAACAGCCCGCTGAGAACAATTCTCGGTTTGCAGTTAGACATCTCAACGCAGTCAATTTTGATTTATTGTTCACTCTTGTACACTATTATGACATCATCTCATTGTTTTGTTCGATTTGGATGGAAAATTTCTGACTCCGGGTGAGAGCAGGTATTCGATTTGAGACTATGCAATAAGCCAGTCAGTGGATCAGTCAAAGCATTTTCAGGGTCCACCAATGTGGAGCCCCAACATGCAGATTCCCTACCCAATAACCCCCTATTCCGACTGTTTGCACTATGGAGATGAGAGAAATGCCTCACAAAGGTAAATCAATAATCGGTGTGTGACATCAGCAAACGGATCTGTTTATGTAGGCGAACATCATATAATTGCGAACACGTGTCAAGATTTTGATATTGGTATTGCTAATTTTCTTCACTTGGTAGATTTATCATCTATTGCAACCATAAAGCAACGGCTTGTCTGCTTGTGTGAAGAAATAGAAATGTACATGAAACCAGATTCAAAGGAGACCAATTTGGCACTTTCAAAGTGGGTTTTCTATAAGTGAGTTTTTTTTTGAGACATAAGTGGTCATAGAGATTTTTGGAGGGATAAGGGGAATTTTTTTTTTTTTTTTGTGAAAAGTTTTTTTTAATGGAGTTGTAAGTGTGAATTTCTTTGAAGTGATTTTGTGGAGTCATAAGTCCATTTTCTTTGTAATTTAGAGTGATACAAGTCAAGTGAAAGTTGTTATTATGATCCAAAGAAAGGTTGAGTGAGTGTTTGAAGACAAATTGACGCCAGAGAATTCTAAACGTGTACTTGAAAAGCCTCACTGAAGCCATTGTCATGATGATGTGCTCCCATATTTAAATAAAAACATATCATTTTTGTGGTGATTGTGTCCTAGATCTGCCCGAAATTGAATAAGGGGATCTAAGGTACACTATGTGTGTTTGATGGCGCATGTGTTTTATGGCTTCATGTTGTTGCTTATGCTTTGTGTCTAGTTGTGACACATAGAATGATCGCATTTACCACACACATACAATGCAAGAAAGCACAACACTTGTAATAGAATAGCGTCAAGTAAGGACAATTGAACTCAACACTTGCATCTGTCCAAATACAACTCATAATCATAGATTGTCAACATCAACATTCTACATCAACAATCAAATTCACTTAAATACAATCAAGTTCACAAATTCCAGCATTTCAAAGCAAAGTCTACATCAACATTCTTATAAACAAATTTAAGAACTTGGTAATCAAACTCAACTTACATTGAATTGTAAGGGTGCATTCTCGGTTGAAACCGAAACCCACATTTTGATTTGATCAGAGGTCAAGTGCGTCAATTCTCTTCCACTTAGTCAAATTAAGACAAGTGAATTCTTTGTTTTATGTGAGTCATTAAATCATTGTAAGTTTTTTTTGGGTGCATTTTCGACAGTGTTCGACACCCTTCCTTTAAAGCAAAATCAAGTGAATGCATGAATTTTAACTCTACAGAAAACATCTCCTGCAAGCGAGCGTGATTATTCATTCAACCAAATTGCATTAATTCAGTGCAACAATCAACACATCAAGCGAGCCGGAGTGAAGTTTATTGCAGTAATCATCAAACAAGTTAAATAAATCAAGCAAGTTGACATCACCATCCAGCGAGCGTGGCTATTCATTCAAGTGAATGTGAATTCATCAAGTAAGTCAAGTAAGCGCTTAAACAAACGCGATCGTCATCAAGCGAGCATGAATTCCCGAGTTTAAGTGAGAAAATTGACAACTCTAGCAAGTGCAATCAACAACAAATCAAGCGAGCGTGCCATTCAAGTCACCTTCAAGCGAGCTTGTCCTTCAAGTGCAACAGTTCAAAGCACGACATCTCCTACAAGAGAGCCTGATTTCAAGTAAGCAAGTTCAAATGGCACAACATATTCAGTTGCTAAACATTCTTCACAGTTTGATCATATCCAGTGATGAAGACATGGTGCACGTCAGCAAAGAAACTCTTGCTGATATTTCACGGCATCTACAGCAAACGCATGAAACCATTGAGTTTCTTCAGCTTGAGTCCCAACTTCAAAGGAATGAATTGCAAGAAAAGAGTGATACTTTCAAGTCTTTGAACCATCCAGATGATAAGTCATTCATCCCAACAACTTCAAGTGTCGAAGTTGTTCATGCTCAACTTCAAAGTTCTTCCAAACCCATCATCAAGCCCTGGGAAGACACTTCTATTTCAATAGCAAAGTGGATTGATATTAGACAAGTGAGAAATAAATACCCTCACTTATTCGATGCTTGAAAACCAACTTTTGGTGTTCCAAAAGCTCTTTCAGTAGGAAGGCCATGATCCGAATTGGATCCATCAAAGACTGGCAAATAACAATGACTGTATTAGGTCAAGACGATTCTCTAAAAATTCCAAAAACAGCAATCAAAAACACCCTAAACCAGTGGTAATGGCAACCAGCATGGAACGACGAGGACCTCAGTCAAATCGCGCTGACCAAGGCCCATGGAGACTGCATAGGAGGTCAAAGTAGCCCCTGGGAGCCCCAAATTGGGAAAAGGAGGTGATTTTTGATGCACAATTAGGCATCGTTGGGCGAACAGGGTTGAAATGGGGGAAGCCCGAGCACTTGGACACATGGTGAACTAGAGAACCGCAGGTGAAAAGGAAAAAGCACTAAAAGGACAAAGGTGGGACCCACACTCTTGAAACCGATGGTATTTATCAGAGCGCCCTAAAACGGTAAACGGTTTTGGAGAAAGCGAAGTGATCCCACTCAACGATTGACGTGTGGCAGCGGAGGAGAGAGAAAACCGTCGTTGATCATGTGTTATTGGTCGAGCAAGTCAACAGTGCGGGACATGTGAATGGCATCGAATATGGAGGTCCGATATCGGATGGCTGAGATTGCGCTCAATGGAGGAAGCAAAGTTAACGAAGGATTAAGCCGTGTTTGTAAAGATTTGAGGTCTGTTTGACCACCATGGTGGAGGAAGAATGTATCCACAATGTAACTGAAGAAATGAGCCGACGAGCAAGCTAGTGTTGTTCAGATGGGGACACGTGGCCACACCGTGATCATTCATGCTGACGCCGAACAGGGAACTCCAAGCACAGCTGCAGAAGGTGAATCGACAAAGGCAGAAGAGGAATCGAACAGGCATGGGTTCGAATGACTAAAATCCATGAACATCGAAACAGAATACATAGTTGAACACTAAGAGACAGAAACCAGAGAAGAGGTAGTTAAGCGAAAGTAGAGATAGATAGAGGGCCGAGCTAACTAGCGGCAACATCGAGAACTAGAGAGCTTGAGAGATTCAAGCCATCCCACAGCGGAATCTGTTTGGATCGAGCATCCCATTTGTTTCCTTCCACTGTAGACCAGAAGGTCACAGAGCTAGTACGAAGAGGAAGAGTCTGTGTACTCCAGTGGCTTGGGGAATCCAAGTACTACCCTACCAAGAAAACATGCTTCAGGAGAACTCACATTGAGTCCCTGCATTGTAATTCTCTGCTCAAAGACCCAATAAAATAAGGCCACCACTGAAAGCTGGACTGGAGACGTAGCCCTCGAGAATAGGGTGAACTCATTAAAATTGCTTCTGTATTTGTGGTTGCTTACTGTATTTCTTTGTTGTCTTTCCATTTAAATGTCTGTGTATTGGTAGTCTGATCGATTCATTGCTTAAATAACATAGAAAACACACTGGCACATGAGTCTGTAATACCTTTTGTTTAATAAAATTTAAATTAGTGTCACTCATAGGGTGATTATCAGATCAAGTCACTGCTCGCACACACACTTCGTGACCACCCATTGTGATGGTGTGGCATGCAGCCTCATAACTTCATGCATTCATTCAAGGAGTTCAATGATCTAATTGAATCTATTTTTCACCATTTTGATCCTGAAGCACTTGATAAAAAATTGTTAAAACAATGGAATGCCCTGCATAAATCACTTATGTGTTTTTTGGAGTGCTTCTGTCTATTCATGTTTGAAGCTTTGAAAAGTCATATGAAATTCCAGTATGTCATGGACATATTTGAAGATTGTCTTGAAAAATCATTCCATCCCAAGATGAAGTTGAAGTTCAAACCCCACTCAACATACTTTGGTGGTGAAGTTGTGCAATCATAGATTGACATGGTTTCTATCACAAGCGATTGTCTGCCGTCTCCTCATCAAACAACTTCACCACCATAGAGTGATGTGGGAGAACATGCACACATGTCCGTTCAACTGCCACATCCTCTCGACATCACTTCTCTCAGTTTTCACACATATTTGTTTGTGAAGCCCATGGGTTGTCACATGCACATCTTACCTCAACCTCCGTCTTCACGTTCTACTGATCCTCCAGATTGCACTACCTTGTGTTCTTCCATTCCTGACTCTACACCTATTGTGAATGAGGATCAAGCCATTGATGAATTTGGTGTTGCTCAACCAACATACGCTATCATTTATGAAGAGTATGACTGGGGGTCTAAACATCAACCCGTGACAAAGGATGACTCCCTTATGTTCGCGCCTCATTTGTTTTTCCCTAACATCTTTGGTGATTCCGCCATCCCTGATTTCATGCTTGTATCTCTGTATATTGATGCACCCATTTTTGATCATTCGCATAACACCGCGGATGTCAGTCCATCATTCGACAATGGAGAGGACAAATCATTCATTGAACATCCACTTGATTCTTCATCTACTTTTCCTAGAAATGAAGAGGCCGAACATTATTTCTTCTCATCTACCCCTCTATGTGATTCATCAAATCATGAGGATGCCAACAAACATCCTGAATTTTATGATTTTAGTTGTCATGATCTCTCTACTTCTTCATTTGATCATGATGTTAATTCAATTGTTGTTAATATATGTAAGACACTGGTCTATGATGATCTATTTATTGACGAAGTTGAAACCCCGCAGATTGTTGAGGAACTTTAGCCCAAGTTGATGGTTATGTCAGGCCCTCATTGTCCTGAGGTTGGTTTCACTTCCATTCAAGAAATTGTTCAAACACCCAAGGCTCCTCATCACTCATTTGTATGCATTGAAGATCAATCTAACACTCAAATTTCCCAATTCTGAGGAATTTGAATCTCTTCTATTTTCCACAAACACAATTCTCACAGAATTCCAAATCAACATGCTTCAAACCTGGCAACAAATTTCTTGAGTGAAGAATCTACATCCCCTTCTCACTCATGTCTGCAGAGCCTATGATGCCACAATGTTGTATCTGCTCCTATAGAGGTTAAATCATTAACAAAATTAGAAATACCATTGCATAAATAAAATGTACCAACCTTTTCTCCTTGTTCTATTACTATGACTCCTTTAGTGACCTTCCAGGTTTTATCTGTAAAATTAGTTACACAGCCTTGTTGCACAAAAAATTGTCACCTTGACATTCTGCAATCTGTGTGAGTCCATTACCACTCATACATTCCTCCTTTGCAAGTCTTAAGCCTTAGTTCCTCATATTAGGCCTTGAAGATAAGAGAAAGCCCTCAAAAGTCTCTAAAACTTTGGTTTCGAACTTTCTCTTTGCATTACCTGCGGTCCCACACCTAATGGTCATGGTTCCTGTGCACCTGACCACTTTGTCTCTGTGTTATGGGTGTGGAACCCTGTAAAAGTTAAAAGGGTGCAAGTATATTCTTAAAAACTCACTTTGAGTCATTTCTAGAAGCTTCTGGAAGGAATCTTGAGGTGGCAAGTTCACTCCCTTAAGGTTCATGCATCCCATACCTTAAGGAGCTAACCCCTTGATGTGAGGAGCTTATCCCTTTGAAGGATAACTCTATCCCTTCATAGGTGGACCTGTAACCTCCTCCCTCTGCACTATAAATGAAGCATTGGGCTAGTTACTAAGGAGGTTGAAAGTTGAATATTTTTGAGGTGAAATGCTATTGTAACTTAGTCTTCTTCGTTGAGTTTTTATGAGAGATTACATACCTCTAAGATCTCATTTGGAAGAGTGAAAGGCTTGTCAAAGTAAAGGAAACTCCTGTTTCGGACCCTGGGAAGAGCTTGTTCAACATCAAGGCTGAAAAGGTTGTAAGGTTCTTCTACTTCAAAGTTAATATAAGTAAGTTTGTTTTTCTTAATAAGCTATCATTTTATGGTTTATTTTATGGATTCCTTGATCACCATAATGGACATGATTTATGATATTATCTATGAAGGTGCTATTTTATGTTTTCTTGTTTTTGATTGCAGGTTCTCAAAAGGAAACTCTTTCGGACGGTTGAAGGATGGCTGCTACAAACTAGTGTTGGACTTAAGGTAGGGTCTTAACACCTCTATAGTTTTTATTTATGAATTGTATATGTTTAGAGAAAGATAGATTTGTTTGTCTACTTGTTGCTAGACTATCTTCTGATACTAGGGAGATCGGCCTTATCTGCAAGATTGATTTATCTGGCAAACAAATTGGTGACTCCGCTGGGGATCTAAATTTGGTTTTTGGTTTTCCTTTGTCTTTGACTTGAGAAACTTGTTCTCGTTTCTGGTTTTTGCTTGATGTGTGTTGGCTTGGGTATTTTTTAGAATCTATATTATTTTTTGTTTTTTCGGAGTTTTTAGGGGACCACACTCTCTCTTTACAGACAGTGCGAGCATCTTCGCACTGATCCTCTAGTACACAGAGTGGTACTGCATTTGGTTCTTCTGGAAGCCTGCGGACCCTGTAAACTTTTTTAGAAAACCTAAATTTTTTTCTTCCAATTAAGTTTAGGTTTCATTTACGACTTTTAGTGTCTACCCAGATCTACATGTGTTCTCTCAAAAATCTCTTGTGAGTAAGTTCCAATGGTATTTTTGTTTTAGATGATTTTCTAGAAGTTTTGCATGCCTAGAGTGGTTTTCACTTGGTCTCTGTAGACTCAAAGATCAGAAGCCTGATAAACCTTAGATTACCTTGGTGTCTTTTTGTCTTCTTTATGATTCTGACTGGGTTGTGAAATTTTTCCTTTGTGAGAAATAGATTTCATTTTCTCTTTGCAAATCTTTGAATGAACTTGGTTATAAGTTTTGAATTTCAGCTTTATAAAAGAAAACATATCTGAATGTTTTTGATTGATTTGTTATTCTGAACGAATGAATCCTTAGTTTACTAAATAACTAAGCAAAACATCCTAACAATGAATTGAATCTTTTATTTCAATTAGGTTTTTAGAAGTTTTTAGATCTCAAGATTAGTTTTGTAGTTTTGAGTGTTTTCTAGAAATTGTAGTTCTCTTTTGAACAAATTGTTTTTTGTAGTTTCAAGTTTTGAAAAAGGAAAGGGATTTATTGTGAACATAATTAGTAGTCACATTTTGAGTTCTTATTAAAAAAGAAAAAAATATTTTCTTTCCATTTACATGTTGAAAGAAAGATTTTTTTCTCAAATAATTGCATTCTCGAACTCTTTCTTTTAGCTAGAGATTCATTGAAAGAAAAAATGAATTGTTTATCATTTTAGGTGCATTTTTTAGTGTTTTTGGAGTCGAGTCTTCACACCATCAAAGTTTCATTTCCATACCTATTGGCTTAAAGAAACAACCAATAAAAAAAATGCTTAATTAAAATTGATCTAGTAGTCTTTTTTATTTCTAGGGCCCTTATCACCAATATAGCTTAGGCTAGTATCTGGAGTAGGGAGTAATTGACTCTCCAAGATTGTGAAAACAAACAAGTAGCTATATCTTACGGTAGGAAATAAATCCAATTGTAATTGATACATTCTGGGAAGCTTCTCTTAAAGGAGTCAATCACAAGATCATGTCTAAACCTTTGAGACAATCAAGTCTATTTCATTAGGAAAGATAGAATATTTGCACATATTATAAACAGTAAACCTCAGATTAACCATTATTGAGGAGCCTGGGGTCACTTGTTGGTAAACCTCAAATTGATCATGTCGAGGAGCCTTCAGGGGATTGAGCTTTGTTACTCTTCCCTTGTGCATAGATCGGATCGTAGATTGTTCCCCTAGTTGTATTTGTTGTTGTTGGTAACCTTAGTGTCCATAAACTTAAGATTATTTCCTAAGGTGATGGTAAAGGACGGGTCTCACTGTACGTAGAGCAGACGTCGACTAGAATCACTTGGACTCTCTGGGGGGTTCTCTTCACTCGAGATGGTTTTGTGAAGAAACTTGTGTCAGTCTGTTTCATTAAGCAGGCTGTCAGGGTAAGTGTTCCAACCACCCTTTCTGTATTAAAATTCTACAACGTTGGATTTCATCACCAACTAGTATTTTTAGTATGGGAAGTTACTGTTTGTGTGTGGTTTTAACTCTTATATTTTTTAGGCATGTGATTCAATTGTTTGTTTCTTTAGAGACTTTAGGTGGATTTATTGATTTGTTTTTGTTTGCATGTGAGTAATTAAATATTTAATCGTGGCTGAATTACCAAGACAATCTTGTAGACTTCGGGGGAAACCTCCTGAGTATACACCAAGCTAGCTTGAAGGGCTACAAGCACTTGTATCACCTAGTGATAGTAGAGTTAGGTAACCAGAAGATGGAGATTCGTCCTTAATTGTTCATCTTGATTATCAAGTACAAACAACGAAGTATATTTCTAAGCCAATTTCACTTTCCGAAGTTACTGGTAGTATTTCTCCTACTAGTGAATTAGCTGAAGAACCTGAATTTCTAAGCCTGAAAGTGAACCTGTTGCTACTCCATCTTCAGGATTTTCTTCTCCAACTTCTAGTGGTCCTAATTCACCCAAGGTAGGAAATATCATTACCCAAAATCTTCCTTCTAGCCTCATTCCTATTGAAGAACTTTTTAGTCCGGACAAAGACATAATCCTTCCCGAAAATCAACCAACTATAGAACTTAGGGAGCGTGAATTAATTTTCTACAGTCCTTTTAGGAGTGGCACTTGGTACGTATCATTGACAAATTTTTTAGAAAACGCAGGCCTTAGTTTTTCACCACCTCAAATTACTTTTCATCCAACACCCAGAGGTTATTATCCTCCATTGAATGTGTTGAGATAGTCATCTATGTTTTCCCAAACAACAGAAACATTTTTATATGGTATTCCTTCTGTTCCTTCGGGGTACTAGTCACTCACTAGTACTTTTTCATAAGCATCTCCTCAACCAATCAGACATGAGCTCTGAACTGGTAATAATGGAACGCAACCATTGAGGGCAGAGGAAATCCTTATGATGTCTGGTAGTATTCCAAATCCACAACCTCAAGGTAGTCAATTACCACCTGGGGGGAAACCCGAAGGTAGTCAATTACTGCCTGGAGGGCAACCTCAAGGTAGTTAGTTACCACCTAGGGGGAAACCTCAAGGTAGTCAGTTACTGCCTGGGGGGCAACCTCAAGGTAGTTAGTTACCGCCTAGTGGGCAACCTCAAGGACAATACATACCTTTGGGAGAGTACATACCTCAAGGTCAACCGCAGACTCAGTACATACCTCAAGGTCAACCCCAGTTTAATTACATACCTCAAGGTCAACCCCAGTTTCAGTATATGCCTCAGGGTTATCAACCTCAAGGTCAGTACCCAACTCAAGGTTTCCAACCACCTTCCGGTTAACCATTTGTATAAGGAGCTAGAAATGTGCCGCTTAATTATCAGCCCTACGCTCAGCACGGCTATGGTCCTCTATATGCATAACCTTTTATGGGTCCATACCCTGGAATGAATATGGTGTGGGATCCATCTCAAAATCAACAGACTGTGCAACCTAATGTGTAGTTATCAAGTCAACCTGGACAACCTTTGGTTTCTGGTTTAACCCAACAACCTATCCAGCCTACTGTTCAAACTTCTGCACCTGGTGTAGTTCAGCAGTCTAGGACTAGTTCACCTCAAACTCCACCTTAAACTGTTGCTGCAACTACTGCAACTTCTGTTCAACCTACCACACCTATTACTGGAGTATCTATAGCATCGGTTTCTACTATTCTTGTATTAGTGCAAACTCTTCAAGCCTCTTTACCATAGTCAGGACCTACAGTTCAGACTTTGGTCCAAATATCTGTAGGATAAGCTGGTCCAAGTACGGTTGTCACAATTCAACCGCAATTCACTTATCAACCATACTAGGGACAGTACCAATTCGGTCCTATTGTACAAAACCCAGTTTATCAGTATTAACCGTATCCTGGCTATACTTATCAATAGCCTGAATGATCTAAATTTGAAACTACTTGAAAAAGGTTTGCAAGGTATTCAATTCCGTAGTAAACATGTTTAAAAGATGCCCATGTCTTGTAGTAAAGAAACAAATGAAATTTTCAGCTGTTCATGATCCATTCAAGCATAGCAAAATTATTTCCTTTTACTGTTTAACACATTAAAACGAATTAGTTCTACAAAATAAGTCAACCAAAGATGCAAAAGAAGTTGATGAAGTAGTTCACCCCTCTTGGGCTACGTCTGCTGCGTCCAAGGCTACCAAATGGGCCTATCCTCGTTTTAATTAAATGCTCAAAATGAATTTATAGCTGAATAGAAGTCTCTATAGGTGGAATAGACTGTAAAACCAGATTCAGAACACATGAATCCTTCAGTATTGACTGTTGGTTCACCTCCAATGGATACCTGTAACCCAATACAGTTCTCTCAATACTGGGCCCTGGTGTCTCCTAGAACTTCCACGGCTCCAAAACCTATGTAAATGACCTCTGATGACTGAAATACCTGTGCCAATTGCTTCAGCACATCCAAAATACCCAAAATCCAAAAAAATATTTGTCCAAAACCGCCTTTCCTAGCCAAAGTTATGGCCCATTAATGATTCCCTCCAGTTTAGCCTAAAAGAACTCCAGCTAACTGTAGTTAGTGTCTAGTTAGCTCCGCCAAATCTCGGGTGTCCGCCGAATTTGGCGCCACTGCTAATAGGTCCACCAAATCTACCTTGACTGCCGGCTATAAACACGCATGTGACCATGTTTAATTAATTCGGCGGTTTCTGCTGGCGGGTAGGCTTAAGCCTACGGTTCTTGTGGCTTGGTCATATGGCATGGGGCTGGCCCTTAGGGGTTGGCCCCTTTTCTTCCTGCCTTAAACCAAATTTAAACTTTAAATTAAGTTTCCTCTGCCAATATAACAACGACCGTCCTTGTAGCCTAACGGTAAGGCGTTGGGTTCATTGGAGTTAGGTCTTGTGTTCGAACCACAATCCGACCAACTTTTAAAAGAAATGCACATACGCTTGGTTACATCACCTTGGGACATGTGGTGGCCTCTAGGCTTGCCATGTGGTGGCTTCTGATTGGCCTGCCAAAAGGAATATTCCATGGAATATTTTGTGGAATATTCCCTTTTTAATTTTTTTTGAAAAATCAAAATTTAAGGGTTATTGGGCAATTTTGTTTTTGACGTAACTTTCACATACGGCCACCGTTTTTCGAACCGTTTGCGGCACCAGAATCAGGAGGACGAGATATATCTGGTGGTTTAGGTTTGATCCAATTCTAAGAACTTTCATTTTTGAGCATTTTACGACACTTGGGACATGAGCCCCTGATCACGCCTCCCCATTGGGAAGCTTTTGGACCCCAAAAGCCTTCAACTACCTGTTAAAGAGGTGAGGGTACAGTGCCCTCAGTCTGTCCACCTCCATCCACTTTTCCTTGTTTGGTTTGTTTCCTTTGAAACCAACCCGAACATAATCTACATTGCCCCTCCTTGAAGTGCGTGTCCTTTTGTCAAGGATTGTATCTTCTTTCAGCTTATCTAAGAATTTTGGCGAGAAATATTATATAGATGGCAGCTGAACAACGCTTTCATGATCAGCGATCAAAGAAGGTTCATACAAACGTAAGTTCTCCACATTAACAACAGAATACATTTGCATGTAGGAAGGCAAATCTAATTGAAAAGCATTATTTCAAACCTTCTTGAGGATTTTTAATGGACCATAATGAATAGGCTTCAGATTTTTATCTTCTCCTTGCATCCTTTCCTTACTAATGTATAGCCATACCTCATCCCCTTCTTGAAACTTGTGATCGACTCTATGCTTGTCGTGTCTTTCCTTGTACTTGCCTTGACTCTTCTCAAGCTGTTCTTGATTTTTCTCTTGTATTTGATAAATTCTTTCAATGAATAAACGAGCTTTGTCAATATCACTATGTCCCTTAATGGCAACATGTTTCTCAAGAATGAAATCAAGAGGTGATTTGGGCAAGTAACCAAAACAAGCTTCAAACAGTGAGGTGTTTGTGGAAGAGTGCTTGTCACGGTTGTAAGCATGTTGTATGTAGTGCAAATGTTCATCCCAAAGCTTGGGATGCTTGCTGCAATATACTCTCAAGAGGTGCACAATGGTTCTGTTCACAACTTTGGTTTGTCCATCTATTTGCAGATGGAAAGCAGTACTTTTCTTCAACTTTGTGTCCATCATCTCCCATAGGTTGGACCAAAAATTCCCCACAAATATGGAATCCCTGTCACTAATAATTGAAGTAGGCAAACCAAAGTGAATCCATACATGATGAAAAAATAATTCAGTAGTTTGTTCAGCAGTTATAGTTTTCTTACAAGGCATAAGTATACACATTTTGCTAAAACGATCAACTACTACATATAAATAATCACGCTGCTTTCTAGATTTTGGAAAAACTCCTACAAAATCCATAGAGATGCTCTCCCATGGTCTAGAAGGTACCGGAAAAGGAGTATACAAGCCAAGATTCCTATTACTAGGCTTGCTTGTATCACATAATGAACAACCTCTTATGAACCTTGAAACAGAATCTACCATGCGAGGCCAATAGCAATACCTCTGTAGATGTGCAAATATTTTGCTTACACCAAAATGTCCAGCAATAAGAGAAGAATGAGCTTCTCTTATGAAATTTATTCTCTCCCCCTGTGGTATACACAACTTTCCCAAATGAAACAGCAAATTGTTATGCATGTGATAGTCATTTTCCTCTACATGATTCCCTTTACTCAAGCCAGCATACACATCTTTAAAGTCATCATCAGATGCATATTGTTCTATGTAACTATCATGTACAATGGAATCATTATTAAGTAAAGTAACAGCACCAATAATAGGCCTTGAAAGCATATCAATGACTTTATTCAGAGTACCTTTCTTGTACCTTATTACCAAATGGAACTATTGCAAGAAGCCCATCCATCTGAAGTGTCGTGACTGTTGTAACTTGCTTTGTGATTGCAAGTACTATAAGGGTTGATGGTCGGTATGTATAACTGTTTCTTTGCCCATCAAATAGTGTTTCCACTTTTTGACACTTTGTACCAATGCATACAACTCCTTATTATAGGTAGGATAATTTACAACAGCACCATTAAAAGTTTCAGAATGAAAAGCAATAGGCTTACCATGCTGTAGAAGAACTACACCCATGGCATAATAACTAGCATCGGTTTGTATCTCAAATGGCTGTCTGAAATCCGGTAATGCAAGGACCGGAGCTGAACTAATCTACTCTTTCAATGATTTGAAAGATTTTTGCTGCTTGCCTCCCCATTGGAAAGCATGCTTCACACTTGTCACTGCGTGCATAGGAGCTCCTATAGAGGAGAAGTTAGAGATGAACTTCCTCCAATATTGAGCTGCACCCAAAAAACTTCTTACCTCTGTAATGGATTTGGGAGTAGGCCACTTCACAATAGCCTCAATCTTAGCAGGATCAATTCTCATAGAACCTCCTCTTACTATGTGTCCCAAATAAACCAAAGAAGTCTTTCCAAATTCACACTTTGACATTTTAAGAAATAATTGATTCTTCTTCAAAACATCAAGTACTTTCCTAACATACATGACATGATCTTCTCTCGACTTGCTGAAAATTAAGATGTCATCTAAGTAGACAATAATGAAATTATCAAGAAAAGGATGCAATACATCATCCATTACCTGCATGAAAGTTACAGGTGCATTACACAAACCAAACAACATCACAATCCATTCAAAGAGTCCTTGTTTGGTTTTAAATGTTGTCTTCCAAATGTCACTTTCTTTAATTCTTACTTGATGATATCCACTGCGCAAGTATAACTTAGTGAAATATCGAGCATCTTTCAGTTGGTCTAGCAAATCATCTATCCTTGGGAGTGGGTAACGATTATTTACAGTTATCTTGTTCAAGTCCTTGAAATCAACACACATACACCAAGTGCCATCTTTCTTTGGAATCAGTACAATCGGTGACCCACATGGCGAAGTACTTGGCCTTATGAAACCCTTGTCCAACAAGTCCTTGATTTGCTTCTTTATTTCAGCATTCTCCATAATAGACATGTGGTAAATGCCTATGTTTGGAAGAGGACAATATGGATGCAAATGGATTTCATGTTGAATCTCCCTCTTAGGAGGAAAACCTGTTGACTCCTAAAATATCTCATGATATACATCAACTACATCATACAGATCTGATTTAAGTTTTGGATCACAATTGTCAAATGACTCATGGTTCACATCAACCTTGGGCTTAACCATAAGAAGAACAAAATTCTTACTTGAATTGACCAACCTTTTTACCTATCCTGCATTCACCATTGCTATATTTGTCTTCTTGCGATGAGCTCTAACAATGAACTGCTTGCCATCTTTGAAAAGATGATATTTGTTTTCATGACGATGGAAGATATCTTTCCTGTCAAACAAGTAAGGACTTTCCAAAACAATTCCTGCTATATCAAAAGGTACCACAACAAGTTCAAATGTATCAATAAAATGTGCAGTAATTGCAAAGCACAATGTGCACTTTCTTGAAACTTGTAAATTTGCATCCTTGCAAATCCATCCAGGTGGATATGGCTTCAGATGTGGAATGGTCTCAAGTTTAAGTTGCTTGACCAAGTCTTCTGATATAAGGTTTTCTTGTGACTCAAATCAAAAAGTGTGTCAATTTTAGTATGTTTTGAAATCACCCTCACATGAAACAATTCAATTCTTTCTTCCTCATTAGGAGCTTGTACATGAAAGTTTGAGGTACTAGTGCTGGCTTGAATTTCCATTTCTTTTCCCTCAATTTTTTCAACCCATGGCTGTAATTTTGGTTTCATCACCTGAATCATCCCCTAAATCTTGTGGAGTAGATGTAGTAGCAGTAGTTTTTTGTTTCCCTTTGGATTTGTTAAATTGAGGTTTTTTTTGAGGATGCAATTTCCAACAGTTTTTCTCCTCATGGCCTGGTTTAGAACAGTGTTTACAGATCACTTTCTCACTCTCCTGTTTGACAGATGCATTCTTTTTGTCCTTTCCCTTGGAGGTTTTCTCTTTGTTCTTCCCCTTGGCAGGCTTGTTTCTACCCTCTTCAAATGTGTTTTTTCCCCTTGCCTCTAAATGGGTAGCTTGGACACAAACCTCATCCAGGCTATTAGGGTTAAACATCAAGATGGTGTGTCTAAGGTAGCTATGCAAGCCACCAATATACTTCAGCAAGGTTTCCTGGGTCTGTAAATCTACCCCTAACAAAAGAGCTCTTCTCTTGAATTCTTGGGGGTGTAGTCTTGGACACTCTAACCCTTAAGTTGTCTGAAATTTTGCCAGTTCATAATGGCTTTCTGCATGTGAGCAAGAGGATAATTTTTTTTTTTAATGGCTAATAGAAAGTCACTCCATATTAAGGTAACCTTACCAAATTTCTTGATCCCCTCTTTGGTCTTGGCCTGTCACCAGACCAATGCTGCTCCATCCATTCTCAAAGAAGCCAACTGAATCTTTGTGGCATCATCATGCATATTTTGGATCCTCAAGTAAACTTCCAACTGCCTAATCCAGTTGTCAAGCTTTTCTGCATTCACTTCACCATTAAACATAGGTAATTCGAATTTTACATCAAGCTTCAAAAAATGACTTTTTCCAGAGGATCTATGCTTATGCACAGAAGAAGAAGACGAGGATGAAGAGGAAGGAGGTGACGATGGGGGTGGTGGATCACCATTATCTCCATGTCCTTTCTTGGAATGATCATCATCCTTCTTACCTCCTGAAGAACCCTCTCCTTCCTGGGGATGTTTGGACCCTTCTCTAGCCAATTTCTCATTTCTTTCTTGGTACAATATCCTCGCCATTTCAGTGAGGCCCAAGAAAGCCTTTCTGAAGACTCTTTCTTCTTCTCTTGGATCCGTGTCTGCAGGAATTTCTCCTTCGTGTTCAAACATTCTTGAAGCTTCTGCTAAGACTCTTGAGGGTGAAATTGAAGGCGAAGGTGATGGCTCTCTGGCCTTCCTTGACTAAGGATTCTCCCGTTCTCTAGTCAACTGTCCTTCCCCTCTTTTAAGTTTCAACCTGGTAAGCATCAATATTTGCAAGACAGTTAGAAGATCTTTGCACAAAAACAATCAAAAGACAACTACACCAGAGATTGACTGAAAGAGCATTTATCTACTTTGCAATTGTATAACAAGAGCATTTCGAAGGCTTCCTGGCTCGTTTCAGGCTCTGTCTATAGCTTATTTGACTGGTTTTGATACAAAGAAACAACAACATACCTCTGATACCAACTTGATCTGAATTTGAAACTACTTGAAAAAGGTTTGCAAGGTATTCAATTCAATAGTAAACATGTTGAAAAGATGCCCATGTCTTGCAGTAAAGAAACAAATGAAATTTTCAGTTGTTCATGATCCATTCAAACGTAGCAGAATTATTTCCTTTTACTGTTTAACACATTAAAATGAATTTTTTCTACAAAATAAATCAACCACAGATGCAAAAGAAGTTGATGAAGCAGTTCACCCCTCCTGGGCTACGTCTGTTGGGTCCAAGGCTCCCAAATAGGCTTGTCCTCGTTTTAATTAAATGCTCAAAATGAATTTACAGCTGAATAGAAGTCTCTACAGGTGGAATAGACTGTAAAAACGGATTCAGAACACATGAATCCTTCGGGATTGACTGTTGGTTCACCTCCAATGGATACCTACAACCCGATACAGTTCTCTCAATACTGGGCCCTAGTGGCTCCTAGAACTTCCACGGCTCCAAAACCTATGCAAATGACCTCCGATGGCTAAAAGACCTGTGCAAATGGCTTCGTCACATCCAAAAATACCCAAAATCAAAAAAAAAATCTTCCAAAACTGCCTTTCCTAGCCAAAGTTATGACCCATTAATGATTCCCTCCAGTTTAGTCTAAAAGAGCTCCAGCTAACTGTAGTTAGTGTCCAGTTAGCTCCACCAAATCTGGGGCGTCCGCCAAATTTGGCGCCACCGCCAACAGGTCCGCCAACTCTGCCTTGACTGCCGGCTATAAACACGCATGTGACCACAACTAACTCGGTGGTTTCTTTGCTAGCGGGTAGGCTTAAGCCTACGGTTCCCGGGGCTTGGTCATATGGCATGGGGCTGGCCCCTTTTCTTCCCGCCTTAAACCAAATTTAAACTTTAAATTAAGTTTCCTCCGCCAGTATAACAATGACCGCCCTCATAGCCTAACGGTAAGGCGTTGGGTTCATTGGAGGTGGGTCTTGTGTTCGAACCACAATCCGACCAACATTCAAAAGAAATGCACATACGCTTGCTTACTTCACCTTGGGCCACGTGGCAGCCTCTGGGCTTGCCACGTGGCAGCCTCTGGGCTTGCCACGTGGCAGCTTCTGATTGGCCCACCCAAAGGAGTATTCCATGGAATATTCCCAAGAATATTCTGTGGAATATTCCTTTTTTAATTTTTTTTTTTTTAAATTCAAAATTTAAGGGTTATTGGACGATTTTGTTTTTGACGTAAATTTCACATACGACGACCGTTTTTCGAACCGTTTGCGGCGCCGGAATCAGGAGGAAGAACTCTATCCGGTTGCTTAGGTTCAAGCCAATTCTAAGCACTTTCATTTTTTAGCATTTTACGACACTTGGGACATGAGCCCCTGATCAGCTAATGAGATACTTCATAGGTTCTGCATGGATAGGTGCAAACCCATGGAGATTCCTCTAGCAACCAACTGGAGCAAAGAGGATGCCACTTTAGGTGAGGAAGTGGATGCGATTGTTTACTGATAGTTGGTGGTTTCACTCATGTATCTTGTAAACACACGACCAAACATGTGCTTTGTGTTGAAAATGGAAACAAGAAATGTTAAAAATAACATCTAGAAATTCCAATTTAATTTGTCCTTGAATTAAATTGTGAATTAAATCGGAATTCTATTCTCATAGCAACTTGTAATAGTTAATTAAGTTAAATTGACTTAATTGAATTAGGAAATTAGAGTTGGAAGTCTATCTAGGGTCATGTAGAGTAATCCCTAAATTTTAGGGGGCCAGGTTGAGTTCTTTTGAGTTGTAATAAGATAACTTAGTCTAACTGAGTTATAGTCAGTTAAACGAGTTCTAACTATTAGAGGAACTAGTAGAGGTCTAGTAGTGGAGTAGTGCACCAATGCATCACCAGTACCACACTAGTTAATTGAATATTCACTCATAAATAAATCATGCATGTCAGTATAGAGGAAGACCAGTTGATATCAGAGTTCAAGGATAGTGTACTATCAGTTGTATAATTTTCCAAATTTTACAAATGATGCATGCAATCGATTGAGGACCTATGTTTGGATTGTGTAGTTATGGAGAGGGAATTTCCACATTAAATAGGTGCAAATTCCCCTAGGGATCGCGCAAGGAAGTAGGGGATTCGAAGGCTAGTAAATTGGCTAAGTATTGGACAGAGTCATCCTAGGAAGTAGAGAGATAGATTGTACTTGTGTAGGAATTGTTCAGGTTGAAAAAGAATTGTATTCTCTTCTCAGATCTTCTAGTTAATGCAATATAGATAGTCGAGGGTTTTTAGCAGTTGCTTTCCCTAGAGAAATATTGTGTTATGTGTGATTGATGTCCTTCCTTTTCTGCTTATTGTTTTCATCGATCAATTTTGGTTTCTGCTAAAGCGTAGAGTATATTCTTGTCTTGAGTTTTAGAATATCACATAAGTTGTTGAATCTACAGTAAAAATATACATGATATCAAAGTTGAAGATAGTATAAAAGAGGATAATTTGAGTTTTTTGTGCAGGTGAAATCGAATTTCCAAGTTCATACTTTAGAATCAACAATACGTCATTCTATGACTTGAGACTTGAGTATGCCTTGGAGGGAAGCTCAAATTTGGAAGGACAAGATGGAGGCAAGGCTGGTAGAAAATGGCCTCAAGGAATTCATAGACCATGACATTCCTAAGCCTCCAACATCATATGCTAAAGATTTGGCTGAATGGAGAAAGTGTGTGGCAAAAGCAAGAAGGATTATCCTAGAAGGAGTTTAAGACCACGTTGTTTCGAGTCTCCATGGCAAGGATACTCCATACTCAATGTGGAAGGCATTGACGGGCCTGTTTCAGAATAATAGTGATCATAGGAAGTTGGTATTGAAGGACAAACTTAGAAAGATCGAGATGGAGAAGGTCAACTCAATTCTGAATTACTTGATCAAGTTCACTCATTGTCGGGATGAGATTGGAAGTGTCTGGATTACTATTTCTGAAGACGATATGGTGAGCCTAGCTCTTCTAGGACTTCCCAAGAGCTGCATAGTCACCAAGACTCTATTAATGGGAGAGAGAATCTACCAGATTGGGAACGACTATGGTTGGATTTGGTATAGGAAGAGATTCAGTGGAACACCAGAGATGGGATCTGTTCCAAATAAGTGGAAGATGAATTTGCATTAGTCAACAAAGAAAAGAAATCCAAGGGAAATAAGTTCCAAGGCGAGGTGGGATGCAAGAAGAAGGACTTGTCGAAAGTCAAGTGTTTTCACTGGCACAAGTATGAGCACTATGCCACAAATTTTCCACAGAAGAAAACAAGCAAGAAGGATCCAACAGTAGTGACAGCAGGTGAAGCTCTAGCTTCACAATTCGAACTTGATTTCACTCTCATTGCATGCATGTCCAACACTGTAATAGGAAGCATGTGGTATCTCGACAACGGTGCTTCATTCCATATGATGGGGAATAGAGATATATTCAACGATTTTGAGGGGAAAGACCTTAAGCAGAACATAGAGTTTTGAGATGATGGGAGGTATAGCGCTACCGGGATCGGTATAGTTACCTTTCAGAGGGAGTGTGGCTCCCCTCTCAGAATCAAAGATGTGATGTATGTTCCAGGGCTAAAGAAGAATCTTGTTTCTGTCGCGGTATTGGAAGACCATGGCTATGATGTGATTTTTAGTAAGGGAAATGTTTTGCTTAGACACATCGCCAAGGGATAGGTGAAACAAATCAGTGTGCGAGTCAAGAATATATGTGCTCTTGAGATCGAAGATGCATGTAAATCCTTGAGGAGTAAGGCAAAGGTTAGAGAATTGGTGGTTGAGAGGGAGCATGAATTATCTCTCAACATGCAGCCCCAAAAGTAGTCTCAGAAATTTATGGAGCAGCCAAAATTAGAGAAGCAAAGAGGAGATCGAGTGGAGAGATACACACAAGTAGAGAAGAAGTAGCCTCAGAAAGTTGTGGGGTAGCCACAATTAGAGAAGAAAAGAGGAGACCAGGTGGAGGCATCCACTCAAGAAGTTACCTCCAGTTGGGAAAAATTTCAAGCCAAGTGGGCAGAGGGAGCACATGCAGCCATACCTCCGGGTGAGAGGTGGGGCGATGTGAAGTATTAGTCCCAAGAGTGCAAAAATTTGGGCAGGTTCATTGAGAGGTTTTGTCTCATGGATCATTACCTCGCTACAAGATCCCATAGTACAAAGTAGTAGGATGGATCAGTGGCGGTTGATGTAGTCAGATATCAGAGTGACAGAGGCAGAGGCTAGTAGCAGTCAGATATTGGGGAGGGCAGAGAAGAGTTGGCAACAGTATAGATGGAACAGTGCAGAGGTGGCAGAAGGGCAGATTTTTCAGTAGACATCGCAGGAGCTAGTAGCAGTCAGAGACTCTAGTGACAGATGCATCATATTGATTCAGGTTGGATGTTTTTTTCATAAGTTGTAGTAGTGACAAAACTAGAGATAAGTGTTGCATGCAGAACATTCCAAAGGTACCGATCGGGATAGAGTTGAATTCCTTTCTTGTTGAGAGGGAGTGATGAAAATGGAAACAAGAAATGCTAAAAAAACATCTAGAAATTCCAATTTAATTTTTCCATGAATTAAATTGTGAATTAAATCGAAATTATATTCTCATAGCACCTTGTAATAGTTAATTAAGTTAAATTGTCTTAGGAAATTTGAGTTGGAAGTCTATATAGAGTCATGTAGAGTGATCCCTAAATTTTAGGGGCTCGGGTTGAATTATTTTGATTTGTAATTAGATAACTCAGTCTAACTGAGTCATAGGCAGTTAAACTAGTTCTAATTGTTGGAGGAACTAGTAGAGGTCTGGTAGGGGAGTGCACCAGTGCATCACCAGTACCACACTAGTTAACTGAAGATTCACTCCTAAATATCTCATGCATGTCATTTTAGAGGAAGACCCATTTGAGATTAGAATTCAGGAACAATGTACTATCAATTGTATAATTTTTCAAATTTTACAGATGGTGCATGCAATCAGTTGAGGGCCTATCTTTGGATTGCATAGTTATGGAGAGCCAATTTCCACATTAAATAGAAGTTAATTCCCTTAGGGACTGAGCAAGGAAGTAGGGGCTTGGAATCTTATTAAATTGGCTAAGTGTTGGTTAGAGTCAACTTAGGAAGAAGAGAGATAGATTGTATTTGTGCAGGAATTGTTCAGGTTGAACAAGCATTGTACTGCAGGAATTGTTCAGGTTGAACAAGCATTGTACTATCTTCTCGGATATTTTGGTTAATGAAATATAGATAGTCATTGTTTTTTAGCAGTTGCTTTCCCTAGAGAAAAATTGTGTTATGTGCGATTGATATTCTTCATTTTCTTCTTATTGTTTTCATCAATCAATTTTGGTTTTCACTAAATAGTAGAGTTTATTCTTGTCTTATGTTTTAGCATATCACATAAGTTGTTGAAACTACTATAAAAATCTACACTTTGTAGCATATTGATATCCGGTATCACCATCTACGGGATTGTGTGCAGAGGCAGATTATGTTGTTGCAGTACATTCCGATAAAGGAACAAGATGATGATATTTTGACAAAGGCCTTGTCACGAGGGAAGTTCAAGTTCCACGGTTCCAGGATAGGGTTAGTTGATAATCCCTTTCTTGCTGAGAGGGAGTGTTAAAAATGCAACAATAAATCTCAGTTTGACTTTGCCTTGGTCAAACTAGAGAAAATTCAAATTTATAATTTAGCAAAAACCTTAGAGGTAGTCAACTGAGGTGACATGGCACTTGTCACTTAGTTAACTCAGTTAATTTGATTTTGGGAATCTTCAGTTCAGTTCAATATGTTTGGTTTCTAATTTGTAGGAATTTGTTTTAGTTAATTTGACTTATTTCTAGTTTAACTAGTTCTAACTTTTAGAAGAACTAGTGGAGGTCAAGTTGTGGAAGTGGAACTTTAACCACACTCAGTGATCAACCAATTAGTTGATCAATCAACCCAAAATAATTGTTGCATGCAGAGAATTTGAGTTACCTAGTTGAGATGGATATTCCAAGGCAGTGTACTATTAGTTGTAAGATATTCGAACATGTACAGGTGGTGCATGCAATCAAAGGAAGACCCTAAAGGAATTGTGCAATTCAATAGTGGGAAATTCCTAAATAATAGGGGGAAATTTCCCAAGGGAACAATGCAAGGAAATAAGAGCTTGGAGGGCTTGAAAATTGACTAAGTGTTGGCCATAGTCAGTTAGTCAGGTAGAGGGATAGACTATACACTTGCAGGGTATGCTTAGGCTTGAGTAATCATATGTATTTCATCTATATTATCTTATTAATGCAATATAGATAATAAGTGGTTCTAAGCAGTTGCTTTCACCTAGATAAATCTATGTGCATGTGTGATGTTTTCTTTTGCATGTCTATGATTTGTGTTCATGATGGTGAATTAACTTCCGCAAATCAATAGAGTAGCTTCAAGTCTTGTGATTTAGTAAATTTCATGAGCAGTATTGAATCTACACATTAATTTCTACATTTAATGCTTTACCATGGAGTACTTATTAACTGTTGTCATTGTTGTGCACTAACATGGGCAACAAGTGAGAATCATATATATATATATATATATATATATTATATATATATAGATAGATAGATAGATAGATAGATATAGACTTATAGTTTGAATATATAGATGTACTTGGATTATTTTACAAATATTCTCTTAATGTATAAGGAGTTTGTTGTGTAATCCACCATTATGATTACTTTCATAGTTTTAATGTGCCCAAAATGTGACTCTTTAGAGGAAAAGGTGTAGGAGCAATGTGAAAAAGTGTGAACTACTTCGCAGTGATGATGCAACTATAAAGACATAACCTAGTCCTATATACTGTAAACACAACATTTTAACTTCAAGATATTTTTGGCGAACACCTACAATCCAATATAGTTGAAAGTTTTAATTGCATGATAACTTATAATATTTCATATTGTTGAATATTCAATGATAAATTATAAATTAACATACCCTTCAAGTACATAACCATAAGACTTATCCAAACTTTATTTCAAGTTATTCTTGAATAAAATGATGAGTAACAATGTTGAAGTTTGGTCTTGTTAATGTGTGAAATAATAAGATTAGCTTTTTAGTGAAAAAATAATATTTTAGATAAGGCGCATGATTTAATTACTTGCCCTGTTAAAGTGATTTTAATGGCATTTTATTAAAAAGGAACTACCATATTTTGCTCAAGTGCATTCTTGTTTCAATGAGAAGAAGAGATCTCAAGATGATTTCTTACAGAGATTCTGTCTTGATAAAAAAATTATGGCATTGTGATTACTTGGATTGATGTAGATGAATTATGTTTATGAAAATGAAGGATATGACAGTGCAATGAAGTATTGACACAAGAATTAGAAATTAGAAAATTGAACAGTGAAAAAATAAAGCAGTTAAATTGTTTTGGCAATGTCTTTGTAAATTATGTTTGTAAGTCTTTAAATATTTCATGTAAGAGGGGTAATAACAAAAATAATGATATTGATACCTTAAAAGGGATGTTAGATTTTTAACTATAATGAGTTTTAATTTTTTATTAGTTAGAATAATTAGGTGAGGTAGGTATTATAACCCACTTCAAGAAGGAACTAATAAGAGATCATCTACACTGTATCAAATAACTCTATTGAGAACACAATATCATATTTTACATCTTTATATCTCATTATGCATTTTAATGAATATCATTTATAATTCAAAAGGATTTGGAATTGAAGGTGTAATATGAATAACCATTGTGAACAATCCTTGCAAACTCAACCGTGAGCTCCACCAAGAGACTTTGAATCAAGAGAAACATTCGTGGAGTTGGAAACCACCTTGGATCAAATCCCTCACTCCCTTTGTTGAATAATGTAACTAGGTCCAGTCTTCATAATTGTGTTTGAGTTACAAAGAAATGTATTTATAAAAAATAATGAAAAAGATATTATTATTATTATTATTATTATGACTTATTATGACTTATTAAAGCATGGGTTTCATGCTTGGGTCATCATGTTTAGGTAAAAGTCCCCATTGAGGACTTCTAGGATTTATTATGAGTCATTAGAGTCATTCTCCATTTAAAGAGACCTTTCTTGGGCTTTTGAATCATGTAAAAAGGTTTATTATTGAGTCAAATAAGGTAATTGTCACCTCCACACCAAGTTGGCCTCAAACTGGGTAATTCAACCTCACGAGAAGCCTATATATTGGAGAAGTTTGAATTCATTTGGTGCACTCACTCTCCCTCACACAACTTAGATATCCAAAAAACAAAAGAGTTGGTAATGTGTGAAGTAGGAAAAGAAGGCTAAAAGGAGTGTGAAGTTGAAGAAGAAGAAATAAAGGGTCAAGATCAAAATTTTGGGCTATCTATCTCTCTCTCGTGTGGATTCCTCTAGGAGATAGAAATCTCTCTTGTCAATTCAAAGTTGTTGTTATTGTTGTTGCTGCCAGTTGTTGAGTCGATGTTGCTTCTGCAAGTTGTTGTTGCTAGGTCGAAGTTGTTGTTGAAGGGTTGTCATCTGCAAGAAGGAAGAAAGGGTTGACTTGGTGAGGAGGAATTTTGTGTCCAGAGTCTTGGGTTTTCCGTTAGATAGGGGTTTTTACCTGGTTGTTTTCCTATATCTGGTGTTTGTGATCTTTGTGCTATTGTTTTGGTAATTGCTTGATGAACTAAAGGATAAAATAAGAATATAAAGATAAGAAAGTCACAAGTAATTATCTATATAAAGAAAATATTTCTGCCTTTCTGATTTTCTAACACCATTCACATATATTATTAGATTAGATTCCTCCCAATAAATAAATTGGTACATTCACTAAAGCCATTAAATTTTACTTTTATTTTATGGTCTGGTTTTGTTTGTTCTTTAATCATTTTCCATGTGTGAGGTTGATGGAGGGGTTTCTTGAGGCCCCATAGTCACATTGTGTTGTGTGATATTGCAGAGCTTAGGAACATCTAAATCTGATTTTAATTTGTTGTTTTTATTTTATTCTATGTTAAAAAATTTGTGTGAAGAACCAAGGTTTATTTCAATTATGTTGAGTGTACTTCCGCATATCTTCAAGTTTAAGTGTTCATACAATATGGTTTTGGTGTAGGGTTTCAAGGGGGAAAGTAAAAATGTAGATAGTAGATTTTAGCAAATTAAATCGGGTTTTTTTTTCTGTTTTAATACATTTTGTTTATTATGGAATGACTGTGTAAATTTTTCTCTAACTTCTATTGGTATTTTCTGTGTATCTTCAAATTTGAACATCCACACACTCTAGCTTTAACATAATTTTTTTTACAAGAAAATATAAGTTATAATGAATATATTTAATCAAACAAATCAAATTTTCAAACTATTTTATGATTTCAGTTCCTCCTGAGAATTCAGGGGGGGAATTGTCAACAATTCATAAGTGTTTTGTTGGGTATAATTTCGGCATGTTTTTAGGTTATAGAATTCATATGCCTTATGTTTGACATAAGGATAATGAGGGTTTTAATTCAAAAAACCAAGATGAAAAATTAAGAATTCATTTCAGCCTATTGATACCTAGTAAACAACTAAGCAATTAAGAATTCAGCTGTAGGAAAACATAGTAATCTGAATTTATACATTTTCATTTCAACCCATGCAAAAGTTTACCAAAATAATAAATATACTCTTCATAATCTTGAAAAATTCCACAAAAATTAAAGAAAACAATATTACATATTCAAAATTTTATTTAATTCACAATCACATTGATATTCCATAAAAAAATCAAGTTTACAACATGATCTTCCATGGAAATACTTCTGTAATTGTATTAATATTGAGCAAAATTCAAGTTACAATATGGATTTCAAAATTACATGACAAGAAGCACTGATAACCCAAGACATACGTCAAAATTCCTCCTTACAACAACTTCAAAAATCCCCAGCAATTCTAGATAAAATTTGATAGAGTTTCCCCTACACAAATTTTTTTTCTCCTTTATTACATCAAAATGAGGCCTATATATAGCCTCTCAAGTCTCAACCCTCTAATCCTAAACTACTAGCAATATTCAATAACCACTAGGAATGTCTACAAAACTGCCAGTTGCTCAATAAGTGAATTCTTCTAGAATTTTTGATAAATGTGTGAGTTGTAGGGTGGGTCCTATCTAGCTTGGTTGTAGTCTTCTACACTGCCTTCCTTATGTGTTGCTTGAGGGGTATGCATAGTCTGGCTAAGGCATTGTTGGTGTTCGCCTTGGTTGTGTCATCGTTGGTGGATAAGGTCATGCTTGTTGTTGTTGTGCCAATTCTAGAACTAGAACCTACCTCCATCGTTGATGCCTATGGCATAGTTTCTCCAACTTGGGACTAAGTAGGGGACCTTTGAGTAGACAATTTGTAGAGGTCCATCAACCCCTTCAATTCTTTTCCAAATGGAATGTCACACATTTTTTAATATAAAATGGCCCCATCTAAGTTTTTGACTACATCATAATCAACTAGCCCATGTTCTTTGAAAATAGTTTTCAAAACAAACAAGATTTCAAAATAGTTTGAATATAGATTAACAATATAGTTCCTTGAAGAGGGTGGTATTCTTTTCTAATTATTCCTTATTTCTATCAAACCCTTCATTAGGGACTCCTTGGGATATAAATCTCCTTTTCCATCGAAGAGAGGTGGGAATTTCTTCTTGTGTAGAATCCCACATTTGTCTTTGAAACACTGCACCTCTTTTAACATCATCTCTGCCTCCTTATCTACTAATGTTACCAACTTTTGCTTCCTGCTCATTTGGTTAGCTTGTGAAACTGCCTGGATCTATCAAGTTTTTCTTTTGTAATGTTCTCCTTGGACATATGATTGAGGAATTTTACTATTGCTTCAGCTTTGGTAGGGAAGTCTCCTATGTTGTTCTTTATTGTGTTCATCTCCCTGTGTGCCCTTTTGAAAACATTTATCTTTTCCTATAGCAACTCCATATGCTCCCAATTTTTATCCACCATTTTAATTATTTTTTCCCAAATTATTGTTTTAGTAGCATTGAATGTGGATTTGCTTGGGTGTTTTCTCCTCAATAACTCTAACTCTACTTCAATTTTATGATACTCCTCTTGCTTCATATATAATTCCATTTTTTTGCATTCCAAATCGCTTTCCTTTTCCTTCAATTTTCTCTCTCGACTAGAGAGTAGAGCTTGTAAATTCTTAGCATCTTCTGACATTAACATTGATTCCAACTACCCGACCAGGGTGTCAGGTGTTTGGTGAGATTGAGATGCCTCTCCTCTTTTCTCTTTCATCCCCTGGAATTGTGCCTCCAATAACACAATTTGATCCTTATACTCATGTTTCTTTGTTTTCATGTCATGTAACTTCTCCTTCACCTCCTAGTTTTCCTTTTATATTGTTTCTATTTCATTGTTTTGCACAAGGTGTGAATCTGGGATCTTCAATTGCTTTTTCATTATAGTTATCTCTCTATCCTTGTCCTTAAATGTGGTCTTATAGTTCTTAAAGTATCAAGGGTGTGTGTCAAGGTGAATGATCTTGTCTTCCAAATTCTTTAGTTTGATCTTCCTCGATTTACACACTATCCTCTAGTAAGTCTTGAACTAGATACTTGCCTTGTTGTACATTTCTTGCAGTTTCCTAGAAGTAGCATTTTCCCCGTACATATGCCTATGAATCATATGATTACTTGCATATCCAGCTTCATGAGGTCCATTGATGGGACCTGGTCAACCAACAAGGACATCTGGTGCACCTTATATGTTGCCATAGATCTAACTATTTGAGCATCAAATTACAAAACTATCATTCTGAAAATTCCTTTCTCATGGTCCAAGGCACTCTTCACTTGCAACTTAGGGAGTGGATTATTCTCAACTACCCTTATGTCTATTCTTATCTTCTTAGATGTTTTCTTTACCATTTCTTGATATTTTTTCACAATGGACACTTGTTCAGGTTTCGAGGTACTATCACTTGATTCTATTGCTTCAGATGTTGATATGGCAGAATCTATGTGTTGCACAGTGAAGGTTGGCTTAGTTGGGTCTACCAACTGCCTATTATACAATAGTACTAGAGCTTGGGAATGTGTGTCCTCTTCTTCATTATCCTCATAATCTTCATCATATTCCCTTGCTCGTTTCCCCTTGAACCCCTTAGGGTTACGTTCATTCCCCTGATCTATGTCCATGGGTTTCAAAGCACTACTTTTCCTTCTCGAGAGGTGGGAGGTGCATGATTCTACTGGGAGTAAGATGGCTTTGATTTCTTCATATGTGGATTTGTTAGCAAAATATTCTATCATGGGATTAGGATCATACTTGTGTTCTTATCTCTTTTTGTCCTTTCTTTTCTCATATATAATAATGTGTGGATCATATTGTCGTGCTCCTGTCTGCAGGAAATTGAGGCTTATGAGATGTTTTCTACCATACTCAAGGCACACCTTGTTCTCACCACAAATGGACCCACTTCATGAGCAAGATGGAAGGTCACCACTACCTCTGGGAAGCAAAATGTATATTGCCACTACAAAATATTTGCATTATGTATTCTCATGCGAAGATGTGATGAGTTAATAAATCGGGTAGTTGATATGGCCTCTCTTCAAATCCATAGATTCTTGTGACGGTGTAAATCTCAAAAAGATATCAATCACCTACTCTGGTATCAGGAGTAAACTCCAATGTGTCTTTGAGGAACTTTGGGACTTTGAGCAAGGGTTCTCCATGCAACGAATTGTATACAATGGGCATAAAGGATGACACATAATCAAAGTAACCTTTTCTATTCTTGGGTCTTCTTACTAAGGGAAGCCACTCGAAGATAGAAAATATGATGTTTTGCTTGTTGACCATGTTAAGCTTAGGGTCTTCAAGATAGGGGAAGTTTTGATGGATGAAGAGATAGGCTATGTATGCTTGATAATGGAAAGACTTGTATTTTTTGTAATCTACCGGTTGGGTATGGATCTCATCAAATGAAAACTAAGGTAAATCATACTTGGTACATGCCCTAGTGACTAAATGACACAAAGCATCTAGGAATCCTAAAACCAACTCATTTATTAGGATATCAGTACTTCTACCATGGACTTAGGCAATCATTGAGAAGGTCATTTTGGACATGGAATCAAAAGTTATAACAAGGTAATGGGGGAGGCCAAAAGTGGAAACCACTCCTTCTTTGACACTTCCATGAATCATTTGTTGTTGGACCTCTGGTGAGAGGCCCCTCCATTAGTCTTCCAATATTTCCATATCCATCTTTTTCAAATTTATCTTGTATGGAAATGATAACATGGATGCAATGGCTTATAGTTTTATCTTTATAATTGGCTCATCTCCTTGATTAGATGTGATAACTCTTTAATATGGTAGGTATTTGTTGGTGCACAACCCTACCATCTCTGGGAAGTTGTAAACTTGCGGAATTACTACTAGCATCAGATTTAATGTAGATAGGTTGTTGAAATCACCAACTGATTCAGAATTACTTTGTATGATATGTGTTTCCTTCCTCATGTCTTAGGTGGTGAGGAGGGGTCTCTAACATCAGTGTCCTTGTCATAGATTTATGGGTCTTTGGCTTTTTCATCCATTTGTACATCATAGGTACTTGGAGCTGGTAGGGTGGCTATTGAGGGTGTATTTCTTATTGAGGGGAAAGTTAGGAAGCTTAACGAAGCAAGGAAGAGGTGGCAAGGTCAAACTTGTGAATGGGATCAATTAGTCAATTTGCAAGTGCCAAGTGGTTGAAAGGGATTGGCCAACGTCATGGAGGGAAAACTATTTAAAAATATTAAGCTAGCTTTGGCATTTAACTTGCTTGAATATAAAATTAGAATATTTTTGGCCAATTCGAGGCCAAATTTAGAAAAATACGAGGCTTTTGAGGTTTCAAATGGATTAAATATCTTGAGTGATAACCACTCAATCAATATGGAAATCGAGTTTATTCAAACAAACGAGTGCTCTTCTTGTGGGAGGGTTAGGGTTTTCTTCTAAAATTTGAATTTTGCATATTTAGCTCAAGTGTGGGTTCAGTAGGTTGGATTATCAATGGAAAGGAGGATCAATGGTTCATAATTTGAATTGGGGCTTGAAAAATCTAGATTGGAGCTTGTGAAAGTTAAGGGTGCACCAAGGGTGAGCTGGAGGCTGAGTTGTGCTAAACACTGGATAAAATGGGTCCAACAGTTTTTTAAACAATTTTTCAGACATAGCACGTGACAAGGCATGATTCAATGCTTTTTAAGGCTGATGTCATGACAAAGTCAACATGATGTGGTCGATCCCACGTGTTAGGGATATCATGGCAGGGTTGGACATAGCATGGTGTGTTGACTTTGCAAGGGAGAAAGAAAGAGAGAAAGAAAAGTATTTTAATGTCCACGAGGCTAAAAATAGCCTATGGTATAGAGTTCTTCTTCATATGTTTGATGTATTCGACCCTTTTCCTATGAAGCCTACAAATAAATGCTCCCATCTTCTCGAAAAAATCCTTGCTAAATAGATTATCTTAAGAGCTAGTTGCCAGAATATATGCATAACTTTCCCTGTTGTCTTTGAAGGCCTCAAATTCTAAAATGAAATGCTTTTTAGTTTCCACTTTTCTGGAAGAATAAAAAATACATACGCTTTCCTCTTGTGCTTCTTTTGGCCTTTTCCAGCACCTTGTTTCACAACAGAGTTGATGAGAATTAGTCCCTAACTGAGCAATAAGTATTTTGACTCTCAAAGAAATATTGGCCTCTATGTACGCTATTTGTTAATGATTATGAGTGGGATTGAACAATTCAATATAGTACATTTTCTTTCTCCCTAACTCCTTATCCCAAATACGCTTGTGGAACTTATCCATAACAAAATATTTTATCTTTTTACTATTTATGGCACATGTGTTCAAGAAAATACCCCATTTACTAAACCATTTGTTATTTTGTTGCATCCAAGTCTTCTTTCTTTTGCACAATATGTCATTAAAGACAACCTTAGGCCATCTGGCCTCTTCCATTTGCTCAATTTTTATTAAATACCTTATGAATCGCACCATAGCAATTGCTTCAATAGGAGCAACTCCCGTTTCACTTAACAAGACAACATAAGGAACTACACTTTTAATTTTGAAATTGTTTGTAATCAAACACTTCTGAATTTTCTCAATTTGTTTCCACTGCATATCAGATGTATTGTTGGCCCATAATTGACAACTATAGAGAATCATTGGAATCACTAGAATCCCAAAAAGAGTTTGAGTGGTTTTCTAGTCCCATAACTCTACCTCCCTACACCTATTTTGGAAAGCATAAAATGATTTCCAACCCCCCAAAGTTATTTTCCTTATACAACCATCCCAGCTTAGATTTTTGTTGAAGTCAATTCTGAGGTATTTGTGATCCCCAACTTCTTCCAGAATGATGCCTTCAAAGTAGAACTTATGGTGGTTATGTTTTCTTTTTTTAGATAAGACCACTACTTTCGTTTTGCTAATATTGACTTGCATCCCCACCCTTCTACAAAAATTCTCAAGGGATAGTAAGTTCTCTTGCAAACCAAGAGCAGATTTAGCAATCAGAATAAGGTCATCTGCATACAAAAGAAGCCTTATAACAAACTTTCCAAAATGGATACCATCACCCCCTTGTGAATTTATCCACTCCTCAAACTTGTCTATATATAAACCAAAAAGGGTAGGAGACAATGGGCAACCTTGCTTGACCCCGATATCACTTCTAAAAATTTCAGAAATGTCTGTTGAAGTTCTAATTTTAATTTTGACCTCTTCATATAGCCTCTGTACAGTTGCTCTCAAATTTTTAAGAACACTGAGTTCCTCCATTCTATGCCACAACTTATCCCTAGGATGTGTGTCAAACGATTTTCTGAAATCAACAAAGCAACAAAAGGCTTCTTCCTTTTTCTCCCAAACTTTTTCAATGATGTGCCTTAAAATTATACAATGATCAATTGTGGAATGTTTGAGTCTAAAACTTTCTTGCCCTTTATCACACTTATCTCTTTCATCTGCACACTTGATGATTTTATTTTCTAGGTATCACCATACTAGTTGTCCAATCTATGGGGAATCCCTATTGTATGATGTTGTTGAAATTTTTTGTAAAGTGAGGTGCAAGAATCTTTAAGCCCCACTTTAGATACTTTGCTTGGAGTTCAGCTAAATCTTTTTCTTTTCCAACACCCAACTTCTTGATAACCATCTCTAACTCTTGCATCGTGAAGAGTCCAATATCATTGTTGACCAAGGGGGCTGGTCAACTTTGGGATCCTGCTCATAAAGTTGTCATGCATAGTCAAACCATTTAGAAGTTGTAATACTATTTTCAGTTTGCATCTTTTTCATTTGGAGCTCCTTTCAAAATAATTTCAGGTTATTTTTCCCAAGGAAGATTAGTTCTTCCCTCCTTGAAACCATGAAATCGACCTTTTTCTTTCTTAATATGTGCTGTTAAGCTTTGAGTTTTATGTTATCCTTGTTTGACTCTTTTCAGGTTCTCCTTGCCTTTTTGCATTCCTCATCAAACAAAGCATTAACTAGAAAGAAATTTGTTTCATACTTCTTACTTTTTTCTCTTTTTCACTTTGCAAGTGTGCTTTGAATTAAATGTGTTAATTCATGACTATGAAGGTCGTGAATTGGGATTTTTTCCTTCTCAAAGAGCCTCTCCAGCATCATTTTGAAGGTATTACAATTTTTTGGAGTCAAAAAAATTATGCCCTTTAAGAGATTTTGTTGAACACACTGAGTTTTTGACTCTAGTTGCTTCTTTCCAGTCCAAGAGAAAATTAAAAAATTGGCTTTTGATCTCATTTTAAGTCCCAAAGTTGATCTCCAATCAAAACTTCCTCCATTTTCTCACACAAACCATGCGAGAAAATTACATTATATACTACACTTGCTCCATTGTAAGTACTGCAAGTGAAATTACCTGACTTTTCTCATCTAGTCAAACCATTACAAATGACTAAATCGAAGGCCCCACATAGAGTAAGCAATTGTTCACCAATGAGATTTTAGCCCTTGTCCTCTGAAATTCTTTTCCACTGATGATTACTGTCTTTTGTAAGCCAAATAGGGTCACAATCTTCTTTACAACAAAGAATTCTAGCTTGCTCACGAGGAGTCCTAGCATTGAAATCACCCACTATAAGGACTTCACCTAGCTAAGAATCTATTGAAATATCTACTTTTAAGGCTGCAAAGGAATCTTTGTGGTAAATCCATCTACTTTTGTAGATTTTTGAAACTTGCGATGCAAAATAGCATGCTGCAATTCTAATGTGATTTCCATTTTCTGATATTTTAAACCAAATGAATTTTATTCGAGTCTTCTTTTTCTAACTGAATGTGATGACATTATTTTTCCCTCACTAATACCATTATACCCCTGTGTCCTTTTCCATTCCTTGTTGCCTTGTTCCATATTTCCATCTTCCAATATCCTTCAAACAGTCTTGCACCCTTCTTGCTCATGTGTTTCTAGGAGGCAAATTATGTCTCCATCTTCCAATATCCTTCAAACAGTCTTGCACCCTTCTTGCTCATGTGTTTCTATGAGGCAAATTATGTCTCCATCTTCCGCAATAGGCCCTAACCCAGGTCCTCATCTCCAAGGGAAACCTCTATAGTTCCCACAAAGTAAACTTAAAGAAACATGGGTATGACTTGATTGCTATTTATTTTGCAATGCAAGACTCAGAGTTGAGTCTTTGTCCCTGCTTTCCCATACTAACCTTGCTTTCTAATTTCTTGTTGAAGAATTTGTTGCCTCTTCAACTACCATCTTGTTGCTCTGTTTTGGAAGGAGGTCCAAATCGTGCTATCACTGCTTTACCTTTATAAATCCATGTTCTCTTGCCTTCATCTCTTTCTTCCCTAGCCTTTGAAATTTCCTCTCTCCTTTCCTGCTAGTGTCTTATAGTTAAATCTTCTTTTAGAAAAAAGCGAGAACCCCTCAAGAGATCCTTCTTGCTTAGAATGATATATTTATCATGCAGGCTAGGCATGATGACTTTTATGGGCCTGGCTCTCTCACCATTAAACTTACCCACCCTCCATGCTTGGCATATTTTTCCTTGCGATAGCAGCTTGTCTTTCAAGAAGTCCCTTGCAAGTTCAAGAGTAAATTCATTTTTCTTAGTCTTTCACCCCTTTAATAATTATGTTTGTTGCTCTATTTTTTCTTTCCTTGCTTTCTTTATCTTGCATGTTGACAACCTGAATGTTTGTTTCTCCTTCCGTATTAGCAAAATTGCTAATAACTTGAGCCCAAGTTTTGGAAACTTTTTTGGAGTTTCCTTTCTTTTCTTCTCTTTCTTTGTCTTCATGGTTTTCTATTTGGGCAACCACTTTCCATTTATCCTGGGATGGGTTCACATTCACCACATCTGTACTTTCCACTACATATTTCTTTATGTTTTTCACATCTGACTTCATGCATTGTTATTTTGTCTTCCTTATCAAGAGAGCTTCCTGTAGAAATGCCACTTGTTCTTTCAAAAATTTATTGCTTTTTGCTAAAGCCTTGTTTTTAGTTGTTATTATATTAATTGTGTGATCTCTTTCTTGCTTTTTAGCTTCTAAAACCTCCAACCTCTGTTTTGCAATAACAATTATTTCACATAAAGATCAAATGATTAGGTGAGAGGTGTGGATGTGGGACTATAGAAGGAAGAATAATCAATGACTTTTCCTTTGGGCTTGTTGTTGCCACGTTCTTGCATAGGGGACTTGTTTGAATTCTTATTGTGAAGGGCTCGAGTGCTTTCCCTTTGAGAACGTTTTTTCCTTGTCTACTCTCATTTTAGACGAGCTAGTCTTTGTTTTAGAATGCTATGATACTGTTTGGCATTGACCCAAACCCACTTCCCAAGATCATGGAGTTTGTGAGGTGGTAGGCCTGACAAGTTAATTTTGGCGCCCCCTGTGCAGCCCGAAAACTTTTTTTGAAATTCTAGGAGGGGCGCGAAGGGCATGAGGGACCACTAAGGGTCCTCCTTCACGCCCCCCATATTGTTATCTTCAATACAAGTTCTAGATACAGAGTAATCTGGGCTATCTGATCTACCAATGTTCCTATCGTTAGATTTGTAAGAACGTGCAACTTATGTCGACGCCCGAGACTCTTCTCCTGCACCATTTCCACGCGCGTTGTCACATGTTTATGTCGGTATGGGAATTTTCCTTTGGTGCCTTGTGGGAAAAGCACCCTTGTTAAGCCTTTCACTTTCACTTGGGACCTTCTAAGCCTGGGAACTAAAATTTTCGGGGGCGGGGGGAGAGAGTATCTAGCACCAATAATGTTATTACTAACTCAAAAATAGGATGTGTTAGATGAAAATTTCACTCACACATGCCTATTCAGTCAAGGCATGTATTAAATAGAAATAAAGAACAATTAAAGATTAAAGAAGAACTTACTCCATTCACCCATGTTGCAAACTTTCCCATTGGATTGAAAAACAAAATAGTGTTCATTCAAGATTCAAGTCATCGTCTTTGAAGTCCATGGGAAAGGACAAAAATTAAATGCAAGGAAAGCACATGAAGTTATAATATCATCTTATGGTAACTAGAATGGAAACAATTGGGGTTTTTGGATTAAGCGATGATGAAAAAGGGTTAACACTAAAATGATGAAAAATAACAATCTAAATATACTAAAGAGAAACAAATAAGCAATGACCAACATGAAGCATAGAAAGCATTTGTTAAATGTCATGAAAACTTTGTTTATGACCAAAATAATTTAGGAAGTGACTTGAAGATTGATGCTCGAGTAAAGAAATATGTAGCAAGCTTATTCTATCATATTATAAATTCACATATTAAATTCACACATTTGTTTTTCATAGCTTTATAGGGGTGTGAACCTTACAATAGAGAACACAAAAACAAAATATAAAGAAATTGACAAAAGAGTAAACATGCTCCAAGATGTTAGGTGGTGTCTAGAGACACCATTACAACACTTAAACATAGCACATTATGATCAAAACATTACAATGCATGATTCAATGCACTTGACTTTTTCATTCAACCCATAGAATCCTTTATTTATAGTCTGCAAATTTAATCAGCTTCCTTGAATTTTGGATGATTCAATCAATGAATTAGCATCAACAATTTCAATTATTTCCATGAAATCTACATTGTTTATTCAACTACTTAATTGTTCTATTTGGTGCCATTTTCATTGGTTGATCAATTGTCTAAGTAGACCAGACTATGCAATTGATTCCTCTGACCACTCAATCAACAATCTAGCTAGTTGACCACTTAACGGATTGTTCATTAGTTGGTTACTCGACCAACCCTTTGACCACTCAGTCAAATGTTCCACTAGTCGACCATTCGACTGACCATCTCCTTTTAACTGGCCCTATTATTCATTATCTCTAGAAGATACAATAGTGTGATGAACCAACATAACCTTAGGTTCCAACAACACACCCCCCCCCCTCCCCCCCCACCATTAGCACCACGTTCTAGAGTCAAAAGTTGAAATTATGTTAGAATGACACTTCCCCCCACCCAAAATTGTAGCACTTTGAATCTCAAGCACGTCACATATCCTAATTAATTTGGATTCAGACAACAAATTTGTAAAGATATTAGCAATCTAATCATAAGTTTTGCAATATAAAAGAGTGACAACCTTCTCTTGAACCAATTGTTGTAAATAGTGAGCATTAAATTTTCCATGTTTCATCTTATTATGTGCAACAAGATTGTCGACCACCTGAATTGTACTCTAAATGTCACAATAAATAGTGATCAAGAATTCAATAGGAAACTAAATCTCTCCTAAGAATTGACTAATCGATATTGCCTCTATCCCTACATTAACATCTCCATAGTATTCCACTTATATAGTTGATAGAGATACTAGATGTTGTTTCTCGCATGACCAAATCACGGACCTAACACTGAAGAAAAACACATAGCCAAAAGTGGATTTTCTATCATCATTGTCACCTACCTAGTAAGAGTCGGTCAACCAAATTAATATATCTAAACATTGACAATATTTTATACCAAAATGAGCAATACCTATAATGTAATGAACAATTCATTTTGCATATTTCCAATGGATTTCTCACAGATCAATCATAAATAAATAAACCACACTAACAACAAAGTAAATGTTAGGTTTATTATGAATTATATAAATGCTACCAACCAATTATCAATCAAGGGTAGCATCTATGTTCAAAGATTGACACTCGCTATTCAACTTGATACTTGATTGAAAGGGTATAGCACATGGATTACAATCATCCATCTTTAATTGTTTCAATAAGTTGAATACATAATTAAATTGAGAGAAATATACCATCATGTCACGATAAAGCTTGAAGACCAAGAAATAAATAAATAAGACAAGGTTTGTCATCCCAAAAGGTATCAACAAGTCAAATTTTCAAAATAAGACTTTGATTGGTTTTATTTCCAATTATGACCAAATCGTTAACATATACAAAAACAATCAAACTTTATCATCATTAATGTGTAATAGATAACATTGTGATCATATTCACAATGTTTGAACCCTATATTGAGAAGTAAGTAATCAATCTTAGCATACCAAGCCCTGGGGAGCTACTTCAAGCCTATGAAGGCTTTACCAACTGACACATAAAATTGGAATCTGTCATAAAACTATGGGGTACATGTAGGTTTCATTGAATAAGTTTCCATGAAGAAAAGCATAACATCCATTTGATGAATATTCCATCCAAAACAAGCAACAAGGGGAAGAATTAGTTAAACATAATTCATTTTTACAACAGTGGGCAAAGGTTCCAATGTAGTTGATGCCTTCTTGTTGCAAAAATCATTTTACAACCAAACAAGCCTTATGACACTCAACAACACCTTCAAAAGTAAATTTGGACTTATACACCCATTAACACTTCAATATGTTCTTCCATTATGGTCAAAGAACTAAGTCCCAAGTGTGGTTCTTAAAAACAGAATCCACCTCATCCTACATAGCATGTTCCCTTTCAAGTTGTCCTTGTGCATTAGCATAAGAATCCGAATAACAAATGTTATGAGCACAATCCAATAGAGAAATATTGGCATACTACTTCTGACTATGAATCAGGTGGTTGAAGGAAACATCACCAACATCTAATTTCGTGGATTCAATTGTTTTATAATCCCACCAGGGTAAACAAGAAACTGGTGAAGACATACTTACTTTAGAAAATCAATCAAAAGAGGTTATGGTTTAAGTCAGAGATGACCAACAGTCAGTTGAATCATAAATAGAAGCCAAAGGAACTATTGAAATAGTAAAAAGAGGGAAAATCAAACCATTGTCAATAACAATGTCAAAGGGATCATTGTGCAATGGTCCAGAGGAAGATTTCAATAAATTAATGCTAGAAGACTTATCATCAAATATTACGTTTCTCTTTATAATTATTTCTTTTTTAAATAGATCAAATAGTCAATAATATTTTGACTCTTCATAGTAGCTCATCATTATGCAAACATGACTCTTTGTATCCAATTTGTTTATGCAATTTTTGAACTATGTGCCCAAGCAATAGATCCAAAAACTATAAGATGGATGCCCAAAGGCTTCTTACCACACCATCTCTCAATTGAAGTCACATAACTAACTACTCTAGTTGGAACTAAATTCAGAAGATAGTTGGCACAGTAAATAGCTTCAACCCAAAACTTAGTTAGCAAATATTTATCCTGTAGGAGACATTGATCCATCTTGAATAGTGTTTGATTCTTACATTTGATCCATCTTGAATAGTGTTTGATTCTTACATTTTATCATACCATTATGTTGAGTATAAGGAACTGGCCATTGCGAATAGGTACCTGATTGAATAAGGTATTCTTCAGGTGGTCGATTCATGTATTCTCCACCATTATTAGATATAAGGCATTTAATGGGTTGACTATAATACCTTCTAGCTAATGCCTTGAATTCCTTGAATCTTGTAAATGCATGACTCTTATTCTTCAATAAATAAGCCCAAGGAAACCTAGAGAAATCATCAATAAATGTTAAAATATACTTTGTGCCTGCTAATGAAATTTTATTATTTCAACAAAGATCACTATGGACAAGCTCCAATAGTCTGTGCACACACCATGCTTTCCCAAGTTGAAGTACATTAGGGGAATTTGGAGGTCCAAAATGGACTTCAAAATGAAAAAATTACTAATAAAATCAACTTTAAAAGAACCAATAAGATTCAATATGATGATGTCATCTCAAGATGTAAATATTTTTGTTGGGAGAAGGAAAAACTATTTTTTTAATCGTATTTTTTACTTATATCCTTACAGATTTACTCAAATATCAAGTGTAAGAACTCATTGGATGTAGAATTAGATTTCTTATCCAACAAATAACCACTACATACTTTTTGGTAGGCCCACACCAAGAAAAATATCAAAGGGATCATTGTGTAATGGTCGAGAAGAAGAATTATGATAACTTAATGCCATGAGTTTTATCATCAAAGACTATGTTTCTCCTTATAATTATTTGTTTTTTGACTAGATCAAAGAGCCAATAGAATTTTGATTCTTTAGAGCAGCCCATCATGATGCGAGCATGACTCTTTTCATCCAGTTTATTTATGCAATCATTGAACTATGCGCCAAAGCAATAGATCCAAAAACTCTAAGATGGATGCCCAAAGGCTTCTCACCATACCATCTCTCAATTGAAGTCACATAACTAAATGCTCTAGTTGGAACTAAATTCAGGGGATAGTTGGCACAGTAAATAACATCAACCCAAAACTTAGTTAAAATATTTAGCATGTAAGAGACATTAAACCATCTCAACTAGGGTTTGATCATTACATTTTACCACACCATTATGTTGAGGAGTATGACAGACCAACCATTGCAAATAGATACATGATTGAATAATGTATTATTCAAGTGGTTGAATCACATATTCCCCACCATTATTAGATCTAAGGAATTTAATGGATTGACTACACTGCCTTTCAACTAATGCCCTGGATTCCTTGAAACTTGAAAAGACATTACTCTTATTCTTCAAGAAATAAGCCCAAGGAAACCCTGAGAAATCGTCAATAAAGGTTAAATATACTTTATGCCTGCTAATGAAATCTTATTATTTCAACAAAGATCACTATGGATAAGCTCCAACACACACCATGCCTTTCCAAATTCGAAAGGTACATTAGGGGAATTTTGAGGTCTAAAACGGGCCTCAAATGAAAAATGTACTAACAAAATCAACTTTAAAAGCACTGATAAAATTCTATATGATAATGTCATCCCAAGAGGTAAATATTTTTGTTGGGAAAAGAAAAAAACTACTTTTTTAATTGTAATTTTGACTTATCTCCTTACAGATTTACTCAAATCTCAAGTGTAAGACTTCGTTGGATGAAGAATTAGATTTTGTATCCAACAAGTACCCTCTCTGCATACTTTTCAGTAGGCCCACATCGAAACCAAAACTATATATATAGTATATATATATATATATATATATGAAAAAACATGTTCTTAGGAGGCCATAGATCACCCTTCTCCAAAATCTATCAGTTGAGACTATATGAATAAAACAAGAATGGCGAAGTTAAAAACACTAAGCAATAAGGGATTGGGTTAATTTTTTGGATTGACAAAAAAATCTTTTTTCTATTCATTGGATTAGAAAAAAAATGATATTTTGATCATTTATTCTATTTATCAATTTCATGAATTGTATAGCCCACGGGGCTTTGGATTGACGGTGAATGGGTGCGCTATTAAGGCACTCCTTGCAATAGGTCACCGGTTCAAATCCCCCGTAGGTACTTAGGTTAGTCTAATAGATAATAAATATATGTATATATATATATAGATATATAGATATAGATATAGATATATATATTCATGAAATGTATAAATATATTTAGCTTTCATAAGCATAATTTCATGGATTGTTTTAAAATCATAATTCTATTGTTTGGGTTAATTTGAGATTGGCTTCTGAAAACATAATTTGATGGATTGCATTATAAATGTCTAGATTGGTGTTACAAATAAATACATAATTTTCCCAAACATAATTTTATAAATTTGAGTTAATTTCATGATTTGAAAAGGAGGATATTAATATTGCAAATAATTATGTATTTTTCAAAAACATAGTTTTATGAATTGGATTAATTTTAATAGATACATAATTTTCAAAACATAATGACATTGATTATATTGCAAAGGTACATATTGATTGTATTATAAAAATGAAAATTAATATTACAGATAAATATGCAGTGAGTTTTCAAAAACAGAATTCCATGGATTGAATTACCAATGTGTTCCTCACTTTCGACACATCGTTTTACCTTCCAACTCTTCTTTTTCATGTCCTTCTCCTAGATTTGTTAAATTGAGTTTCGATGGTGCATCCAAAGGAAATCCAAGTATTGAAGGCTTTGCATGGATTTCTCGTGATTGTATGGGAAGTCCATTGCATATTTTTGTTCATAGTTATGGCTCTAAAATGAATAATTTAGTAGAATTTTAGTTGTAAAGAAAGGCCTTTCCATTGTTATTAGAGACGGTTTTCAGTTACTACAAGTGGATGTTGATTCTCATGTAGTGATTAATTGTTTGCAATGACTTTTATTTGGATAACAACCAACAAAAGTTGTCAGTAGCTGGAGATTGGTGCATATTATCTCGTGTATCAAGGATCTCCTTTCGCAATTGGAGTACATTTTGGTTATTCATTCTCGTTGCTTTGTTAATTTTGTGGCAAACTATTTAGCAAATCTTGGTTGTAAGTTTAAGTCAATAGCAATAAATGAACATTGGCCACTACCTTCATATATGATTGATTTCAATATTTTGGATGACATACTACGGGAATATGTGTTCATCCCCAATGGGTGTGCGTACAATGATTAGGAAGTAGTTGTATTGGATGTTGTTCCAGAAGCACATTTGTCTCAAGGAGAGGATGACGTGGCGACATTTGAGGGAGGAATGTTGGAATTTCAACCTGTCATCTCACAGTATTGAATAGCACTTTATTGGAATGGATTTGCTCAGGTACGAAAGGTGGTGGAATAGAGGTGAGGATCACTCCTTCACCTCTCTCAAATTTATTTCCCTTCCTATGAAGTGTCCTAATTGGAATGTGTATGCTAGTAGATGTTGTGAATTTTATTGTGGATGTGATTTGGTTTCTAGGAATTGGACAGGGTTTTTTTCTCCCCTGGTTAATCTTGTTGGACACTTATGAGCCCATTTTCTTTCTTTTGTATATGCTTAAGACTTTAGTTTGAGTTGAAGTTTGAATTAGTGGTTGTTTTCTCTGAGCTTCCTTTGTTGAAGAGCCAATTCCAAGGTATTTGTTACCCTTGCCCAATCCTAGTTTCTGGTTGTTGGTATCCAGGGCATTTTTCGATTTGGTTCTCGTTTGGTGAGTAGTGGTTTTCTATCTATTGAATTTGCTCTATTATTGTGATGTTTGTATTTTGTTGTTTATTCCATCTACTTGTCGAGGTCGTATTTTTTTCCTTACCACACTCTATACTGGTGTTTTAAGTGGTTCATCTTTATATGGGTTATTCATTGGGTGTGGGGTTCCCAGTTCAATTCTATTAAATTGGAATCTATCACGATTATGTGTGTTGGGAGGGTGGTTCTTTTTATGTTCTTGCATGTCTCTTGGTTGTCCTGAGTTTGATTCTCTCCTTGAATTTGGGCCCTTGAGTTGGAGCGTAAGCGATGATCTGGTGGTGTTGTGGTTTGGTTTAGAAGGCGGTTATCTGCCCTTTTGACAGTTATTTTGTTCATGGGTTGGCCTTAGATTATTCATTGTGTCAATTAGATGTGTATCTTATGGCCTAGATAGTGTATGATTCCTCGTCAAGCTGGTTCCGATCATGTTGGAGTGGCATGGGTTTAACCTTTTTCCTATGACTCTGTTGCCACTCCTTTTGAGTTAATCCCTTTGGAATATCAGCAAGAAATGTTGCTTTTGGAAGCTCAATGATTTAGAAATTGTTAATAGTGGGTTTTTTTAAGCACAACCATGACAATGACCGAATATGAAAGATAAACATTGAATGCATTACTATTCACAATGATACACATTTATACAAGTCTAGTGACCCTTGGTTTCATATTCCAAGTGGTCTCTTGGACTCCCTTTGACTGTTCAGCTTCCTCACCAATCCTTAGAGGATTAGGTGTCCAACATTCCCCCCCTTAATCCGAAGGGGCGTATATGAGTCCAAGAAGAGAGTTGTAATACAAAATGTGTAAAATTGCATGGCAGCACTAAGCTGAATGTGCTCTCTGAAATGTTGGTATAAGGTGATGGTTTAAAGATGACCACCAACACTGGAATGATTAATTCATTTCCCGGAACTTTTCCAAGTCTGGCAAGAAGTTGAAATCTTCTGCTAGAGGAAGTGTCTCTAATGCTTTGGAGAGGGATACCTTCAACCTAGAAAAGTGAGGTCTACAAACTGCGATGGTTTAAGGATGACCACCAACTCTAGAATGCTTAATGAAATTCCCGGAACTCTTCCAAAACTGGAAAGAAGTTGAGGTCTTCTACTAGAGGAAGTGTCCCCAATTATTTGAAGAGGGAGAAGCTCAACCTAAAAAGGGAGGTCTCAACCCTGCATAGATGGTTTAAGGTTGACCACCAACCAAAGGCATGTTCAAGGGAATCTCTATCTCTGGCTACAACTCTAAATATGGTACGGCAGGTTGTGGCTCACACTTGCTTGATGTGGCTTTGAAACTTGTATATAACCATCACTTCCCCCTTATCAGATACAAGGTGAGAAGATGGAGAAAACTCAACTGCAAGATTTTTCAATACTCTAGAAGAAATTTTGACATATGACTAAAATATCTTCTTGGTTGTTGAAGCCCATTGCCAAGAAGCCATCCATCCAAGGTGAATCTTTGTTCTTGCAGAATGCTTGTTTTTGAAGCATTTGTTTGAAGAATGAGTGGTTTTATGACAGTGCTCACATGGATGAAGATAAAAACAGTGATCTTTCATATTGTGGAGTTCAAAGCCCTAAAATTCCAGTCAAGGAAAAACTTCTAAACTATATGAGTATGGTTTCTTGAAATTTGGATTACTCCATGTAATTTTGGGCATCTTGATTCCTCTAGTAGCGAGCCTTTTTTTTGGGCAGCAAATAGCTCTGGAAGCAACCAAGCAAGTGGTCGATATGGTTAGCTATACCCTTCTTCTCATGGGCGAACTGACAAAATTTCTCTCGCTATTGACTGTGAGGTTCCAAAATCTAATTCAATATGTGCTTTTCCTTGGAAGAGATATGCATATATTTTTGGATAGATTGCATATATTTTTGGAGTGTCATAGAGACAAAATATGAGACGCGGGATGACACGAGACATGCTTAATGGGATGTGAGATGATTTTCACAGTGTAATTAACCACAGCAAGCGTTTTTGGTTAACTCATAAAAAGAAGGATAAATGAACAAGTTGTCATAAGTGATAGAGGAATAGGCAAACAAGACACATAAATTCCTTGGCTTCAAGAAAGTCGAACAAGCCGAAATACATAACCTGTTAGGGAATCTTGAGACAGACAAATGTAGGTGTATGTAATGCTCACTAGAATAAGAGATATGTTAGAAAGATACAATTGAATGGCAGATTCAACCTTTAGTGATTTAACACATCCTCTAGTGGGTTTGACTCTTCCAATTGACAGTGCTAGTTGTGATGGAATGATATTCCTTTTATCTCAGTTGATGATCCTGGACTAAAGGTATTGTTTTGTTTTCTAGGAATTTTTAGTGCATCTCAGTTCCTCATGCGCTCTAGGTCATGGATTTGTTAAGAATATGGGTGGACTTATGGTTCTTTTTTGGCGAGCGTGGATTTTGTGGAGCATTACTTTGCGGTTATTTTGTGGCTTGACCTCTTGGTGTCAATTCAAGCTCTTGTGCAACTTGTGGCTCGGCTCAATATCATTTTTTGCATGACTATGTTACCTGAGCACATGCTACTCATGTTGCACGTCCTCCATTATGTTATTATCATGGTCCTATGTGTGTTTTTTGTTGGTATGTGCCCATGGTGATAGTTAACAATTGGTGATGCAACCTCTACTTCGTCTAGGCTTTCTGTGGAGATGTGGCTTGGTGTAATCAGTTTGTTTTGGACAAATGGAGTTTCATTAGAGACATGCATTTTTTCTAGATCGATTGTAATTTTCCTCGGAGTGCAGGCTCAGGGAAAGTGTTGTGGCGTGTGTTTGAAATCTTCTATGTTTTATGTGGTTGTTGACTGCCAAATGGATCATCTGGTTCATGTGTCATATGTCTGATGTTTCTATGTCTTTCATATTGTACTATGTTGTGAAGTTGAGTTGTTTATGTGGTGGTTGAATCAGAGCCCAGTTGAGTCTTCCAAGAGATTTTGTAGAAATTTGGATGTCTAATGTTTCATAGTTTTGGAGCTCTATGATGTAATTATATTTAGCACTAATACAAATGTTTTAAATTTACTATATATATATAGGCATATTTGTAAGATGGAGAAATTTATAAAAGGAAATTTGTGAGGGTTACATATGCATAGTTGTCAAAATTCTAATTCCATATTATCATGTCTTTCTTTTACATAGTATAATGTTTTTGAAGTGTTACAAATTAGCAATTTTCAAAGACTTAGTTTCATATTGTCATATTTTTATCAAATAATATAACAACAAAGAGAGAGTTATAAACATTGGTAAAAGAGATATTTCTAAAAATAATTTGTGAGAATTATATATACATTGTTTTCAAATGTGTAATTCCATATTCCATATTGCCGCATTTTTGTCGGTATGTTTGTAGAAGGAAAGAGATAAAGAGATATTTCTAAAAATAATTTGTGAGAGTTATATATACATCGTTTTCAAACATGTAATTTCATATTCCATTTTGTCAAATTTTTGTCGGTATGTTAGTAGAAGGGAAGAGATAGTTTTTTGGAAATAAGAGACTTAGAGAGGGGATATAATCGATTTTTTCTTTTGATTACAAAAATAGGTCCATTTTATTTTTTTGTTAGAAGTTATAAGGTTTTTTTTTTTAATATAAAAGCATTTGCAAAAGAAATTATAAGGTTTCATAATTTTAAAACATTGTATTATTATAAATATATATTGAATAATTGTAAACATATTTTGAATAAGAAAAATCAAGTCAAATGTTTTAAAAATGATATAAGCAATTTGATTAACAAATTTTAAACATATTTTGAATAAAGGAATTGAGTTTAAACATTTTAAAAGGGGACATAAGAAACTTGTTTTAGGGTTCATATTTTTCATGATTGGGGGTTATAAGGTCTTTGGGAGACATAAGGGCATCTGTAAAAGGAGTTGTAAAATTTCATACTTTGTAATATTGTGCTCATTTTCATAAACTTATAGATAGAAAAGGAGGGCAGGATACACCGATTGGAGGAAGAATACTCTACTTTTAGGGAACTTATTAACAGCCTAAAGTTAGTTAATATGGTAACCACTAATGGAATGTTCACATGGAATAGTCGACAAGGAGGTACCTCGACTAGAGGAAGAATCCTCTACTTTCAGGGAACTTATTAATAACCTAAATTTAGCTAATATGGTAACCACCAATGGAATGTTCACATGGAATAGTCGATAAGGAGATAATGCCTTGGTAGGCTCCCATTTAGACAAATTCCTAGTTATAGAAACCTTAATTAACTCAAAAATGATTAATAACGACACAAATTTTCCAATCATGGATCATATCATTGGCTTGTTTGTCTAATCCTAATTGGAAAGGAGGTCTACTCAATAGACCCTTTTGATTTGAAGCATTCTGGACTCAACATCATTCCTTTAAGGAACATATAGAAAATTGGTGAAGGGAAGCCTCGATCAAACAACGAACAATCATGCAAAATTTCCAACAAAAGTTAAAACATATCAAACAATGCTTGAAAGACTAGAATGGACAAGAATTTGAAAACATTCATGAAGCAAAGAATCAACTTAGTAAAGAAATGGAAGGGGTGCAACAATAAATCTTAACAAAGGGCAGAACAAAATATTTGAAGAAAAAAGAAAATCATATCACAACAATTTTGGATGAAAGGAAAATTCAAGAGGAAATTCTTTAGAAACAGAAATCAAGAGTGAAGTGGTTAAAGGAAAGAGAAAAAAAACTCCTATTTTTTTGCAGTTCCATGATTCAGTATAAACAACTTAACTAAATCTCTTGTGTCAAGGACTCTAATGGGAATAGGCTAGAAAATCATCAAGACATAGAAGACAAACTTTGATTTTATTTTAAGTAGCTTCTCTCGATGCCTATCTTGGATCAAAGACCAACAATCAGGAAATTACTTCAAAACATCCCAAACACAATTACTCAAAATTAAAATGCTTTTCTACTTAATGAAATATCCATGGCTGAGGTGGAATAAGCAGTGATGGAAATGGAAAGAGGAAAATCCCAAGTTTTGGATGGATTCACAACAGACTTCTAAGTATTTTGGTCAAACATTGGAAAATATGTATCAGAACTTGTTGAAAAATCCAGAAGGATGGCCTTGATCTTATCAACCTTGGATGCAACCTTCATTATGTTGGTTCCCAAAACAACAGAGTTGAAACTCCTTCCTCATTTAGATCCATAGCTTTATGTAATGTTATTTACAAAATTATTTTCCAAGGTAGTTACTAACAAATTGAATCCTTTGTTTCCTAACATCGTATCTCCTAAGAAAATGGGGTATGTCAAAGACAAGCATATTCTTGATAGTATTCTTTTAGTCCATGAGCTAATCCACTTCCTAAAGACTACCAATAATCTTGGTTGCATGTTTATTAAACTTGACCTCTCTAATGTTGAAAATTGTAACTAGGTTTAGTCTTCATATTGACCTAATTGTAATCACGACATTGTATATTCTTTATGGAGAAAGAAAACAAGAAAGAAAAAGAAATTATATTTTGTTTTGGAGTATGGGTTTCATACTCAAGTTTGATTCAAAAGCATGTTCATCAAGCTTTTAGGTTTTCTAGGATAACGAATAATACTAGTCATGTGTCATAGTCCCATTTGGATTCGTTATAATAAAGAGAGTTATTTATTTTATCAAGAAAAAGCTATTTTGGATCCCAAGACCAAGTCGGCCCAAGAGCAGATCAAGTTGGCCTCAGGGAGGGTTATTCGACCCCTCAAGAAGGATATAAATACAAGAAGCTCGACCTCATTTGGAGCACTCACTCATCATAAGTTTGATATGCAATAATGAAGGAGAGGAAGAGCAAGAATGATGAGGAAAAGAAGGAAGAATCAAAGTTTCTTGGACTATATATCTCTCTCTCTCCCCACAAATGTGAAGCTAGGGTTTTTGTGAAGTTGTTGTTGCAGGAAGTCGAAATTGCAAGGCCCAAATTTTGAGAAGCAGTTGTAGGGCTGAAATTTTGGGACAAAGTTGCAGTAGGTCGAAGATTGGGGACTGATTTGGTGCTTGGTAAGGTTGTTGGATTTGGTCTTTGGGTCTTGGAAGTCTCTTTGTAAGCATATTCTAAAGAAAAAGAGAAGCATTTTTCTAGGTTTTCCCTTGGAGGGGTTTTTTCCTGGCTTGGAGCCTATATATGTGTGCCTTCTCTTGTTGTGATCTTCATTGTTTTGGTAATTGCTTGATGAACAAAGATATAATAAAGTAATAAAAGACCAACACATATCACAAGTAATTATCAAATTAAGGAAAATCGTCTATAATACATAAATCTCATGATTTTCCAACATGGGATCAGAGCTAAGGTGCAAGAAGGAGATTGAAGATCACATCTTATTTGGCACTATAGAAAGAGTTATGAGGAAGGGTTTCAAGTTTCTTGTAAATTTCACTACATTTATCAAGGATTGTCTATTAAAGATCATATCCAAGCTCACAAAGGAAGTAGTAGATAGAAGTTTGCTCTCTACTTTATCGGACACTTTCAAGGACGAGAATGTTCGGGTTATTGACAGTGGTGCCTCTAGACATATGACGGGAGAATGCAGTCAACTTCAAACTCTATTTGAAGGAAACTCTTCTCACTCAATTGAACTTGGAGACAAGAAAATACATCCAGTGAAAGGGATTGGATCTACTTCGTTGGAGCTAAATCTGGTGGAAACATTCACCTCAATAATATTCTATATGTTTCAGTTTTGAAGAAAAAATCTTTCTATTTCTTGTCTAGAGGATAAGGGTGATAGATTTGCCTTTGTTGATGGCAAGGTTTTGGTTTGGGGTAAGGGCTCTAGTATTGATGATGTTAGGGTGATTGGGATTTGTGAGGGGACATTATATATACTTTTTACACCTCTATCACATGCCCTAGTCCACTTGGATGCGAGTCCTTTCGAACTATGGCATAGAAGGTATGGACACCTTGATTATAATATTTTTCCATCTCTATGCCAAATGGTCATTGGCATCCCCAAATTGAAAGAAGAACATGAAAGGACCTACAAAGGATGTGCTCTAGGCAAGAACATAAAGAAGCAATTTGCAAGAAGTGATACCAGATCTAAGGAAGTTTTAGATCTCATGCATTCAAATGTATGTCGAGCTATGGTAGTTAAGTCTCTTAGTGGGAATCAATATTATGTAACCTTCATTTATGATTTCTCAAGGAAAATTTGGTTGTACCTCCTCAAGAACAAGGATGAGGTATTCGAAAATTTTCAAGAGTTTAAGAATGAAGTGGGGAATCTAATCAAGAGAAATATTAAGACTCTAAGGTCATACAATGGTGGAGAATACAAAGAGATGATATCTTTCTGCAAAGAAGTTGGGATAAAGAGGGAGCTTATCATTCCTTATAATCCTGAACAGAATGGCGTGGTTGAAAGGAAGAATATAATTATTAAACAATGTGTTAGGGCCATGCTTCATTATCAATATCTCCCTAAATTCCTATGGGGAGAAACATGTATGACAAATATTTTCTTGCAAAACTGAAGTCCTCATAGAATCCTCAACAACATGACCCCAAAAGAAGCATTTACGGGAAAGAAGCCAAGTGTGGATCACCTTCGAATATTTGAGTTTCCTATGTGTATTCATATACCTAAGGAAAAGAGAAATAAGTTGGATCCTACCAATCTAAAGGGAATATTTATTGGGTATAGTGCTTCATCAAAGGCGTATAGAATCTATGTTAAGGAGGATCATCGAATTGAAAGTAGGGTTGTCTTCTTTGATGAGAGCATAGCTTACAAGAAAATCAAGGATGTTTTGGTTGACTCTGATGAAGAAGAGACACCTATCTTTGATGATATACCAAGGGAGAATGATGGTAAAGATCAAACATCTACTCAAGAAGATGTTCAAGGTCCAAGTGAGCCTATACAATAAGTGATTATTCCTTAAAATCGAAAAAAACCTGCTTGATTGAGAACTACTCTACAAGAAATGGAAGGGCATACAGCATCAAGTACCTTCAGAGAAAGTAAAGGACCAAAGACATATTCTGGGTATGTTGATATATGACAAATATTATTGAAGCAAAACCTTCCTCCTATGAAGATGTAGCTAAACATCAAGAGTGGAGGAATGCAATGCAGGAAGAATACTAGTCCATAATGAAGAATGATGCTTGGGATATTGTTGTAATGCCCTACTTGATCTTATCATGCAAATTTTACTACTGTTTAAATTACCTTAAAATATTGACTTATAATTATCAAGAAATATTGGTACATACCTACATTGGTAAAACTATGAATTTATTACTGATATAAATTTTGTTATTAATCAATTCCCAACTTACCTCCTCAAATTTAATTTTTGATAGGATATGGTCTCCTTCCATTTATTCCAATTTAAATATTCGTATCTCATCCCCAAAATTTCCTCTCAAATTTACTTGGGAGAAGACATGGTCCTCTCTAATTAATTACCAAATTATATATTCATATCTCATTCCCAAAATGTCCTCTCAAATTTACTTGGGAGAAGACATGGTCCTCTCCAATTAATTACCAAATTATAGATTCAATTCTCATCTCCAAAATGTCCTTTCAAATTTATTTGGGAGAAGACATGGTCATCTCCAATTAATTACCAAATTATATATTCATATCTCATTCCCAAAATGTCATCTCAAATTTATTTGGGAGAAGACATGGTTCTCTCCAATTAATTACCAAATTACATATTCATATCTCATCCCCAAAATTTCCTCTCAAATTTACTTGAGAGAAGATAAGTCAAATGTAAGGATGAGGGGGTAGATATGACATTAATGAGAGGTGGTTGAGGTCGAGAAGAGAAGGGGGCATAAAAGGGGAAAGATGAGGGTAGGAGAGGGGATCCTTGGTCTTGCTTTTGGTTTTGGTTTGGTTGTGGTTTTGGAGGATCTGCTTTGAGAGGAAGGTGGTATTGTTTATCTTAGACACACTACATCTGGCTAGACTTGGACTCAGAGGGCTAGGGAACCTGTGGAGGTTTCCTGGGCTAGTAAATACTTCCTAGTTGGCTAGGAGGTAAATCCAGTTGGTAGTCAAGAGGAGCATCCCAGCAGGATCAGGAGCTCAGGGGCATCTCAACCAGGCTATCGGAACAGGTATTCCTCTGTTTATAGATTACTCATGTAAATGATTGAAATAAAATTCTTACTATTTAATAGTGGGAAATAAATTTTAATAGTAAATTATCATTGATTAAATGTTTAGTTAGAAATAAGTTATTTTCCGTTTTATTATATTTAAAATTAGAGAAATTTAGTTTTTGTTAGAGGACCCTAGAATGGAGCCTCACAATTGTCCCTAGGCCAAGTGACAATTCTATAGTCATTTCAAAATGGATTTACAAGATAAAGCACGTTGTATATGAGAGCATTGATAAATACAAAGCAAGGTTTGTAGCAAGAGGCTTCTCACAGAAAGAAGGGATTGGTTACAAGGAAACCTTTGCTCCCACAGCTATATATACAACAATAAGATTGCTTGTTTCGTTGGTTGCTACTATGGGATGGAACATCCATCGAATGGATGTCAAGACAACTTTCCTAAATGCACCCATTGATGAGAAGGTTTACATTGAGAAACCTCAAGGATTTGAAATAAATCAGAGGGAGACTTATGTCTACAGGTTGAAGAAAAATTTATATGGCTTAAAGGAAGCACCTAGAGCTTGGTATGCAATAATGGATGCATACCTATTGAGACTTGGCTTTACCAAGAGTACAGCAGATCCTAACCTATATATCAAAGTGGTCCAAGGTGAATCAGTCATCATACTCTTATATGTGGATGATCTACTAGTCACAAGTGTAGGAGCATTGGATTCAAGAATGCAACAGACAGTTAGCAATCAAGTTCGATATGAAGGATCTTTGAACTATGCATTATTACTCGGGACTAGAAGTATGGTAGAATCCAGGTGAGATATATCTTGGTCAAGGTAAATATGTGATCAAGATGCTTCAGAAGTTTGGCATGATGGATAGGAAACCTATGATGACTCATATGATTACCAATCTTAAGAAGTTGAGGAGTTCAGAATCTAGTCTGTTGGATCTGATACTTCCTACAAACAGTTGATTGGGTCCTTGATGTATCTGGTAAATACAAGACTAGACAATTTTTTTGAAATGAATGTCCTCAATTAGTTTCAAATGGAGTCAAAACATGATCATTGGTTTGCAGCGATGCATATCCTAATATATTTGCATGGAATTGTACATCACTGCCTCTGATATACTAGTAATGAAATACAACTCATGGGATATATAGATTCAGATTAGGGTGGTAGTGAGATAGATGGAAGAAGCATGGCAGGTGGGTGCTTCAGCCTAGGATCTTCCATGGTTTCATGGATGAGCAAAAAGCAGGATACCATTGCTTTGGGTAGCGTTGAAGTTGAATATGTTGTAGCAAGCAAATTCTGTCGAGAAGTAGTTTGGCTCACGAAGTTATTATCATACTTGTTTGAAGGATCACTCCCTACACGGATACATTGTGATAATGAAAGTTGCATAAGATTAACAGAAGACCTGGTGTTTCATGTTAAGACAAAGCATATAAATAATAAGTACCACTACATCAAAAGCCTAGTACGATATGGGGTCGTGGAGCTACATTATCTACCTACATATAGTAGCGGACATACTGACTAAAGCGTTACCAAACAAGAAGATTTAGTACTTGAGAGGTAAGCTTGGTTTGATGGACATTTCTTCCCTAGTTGAGAGGGGGTGATGTTGGATAATTCTTGTCTTTATGGCTCATGCACTAGACTAGGACTAACATCCCTAAGTCTTAGTGAAGTCCATAAAGAAATAATGGAGTCTAGAGGATTGGGCAAGCATCTTAGACTAAGACTTATTGTTGATTATAGAATCCATGAAAAGAAGTTGTTGACCGATACTCTTTGAGCATGAGGTGGGGCATCCACGATAAGAGTAGTCGAAGAGGACCGATATTCTGTGAGGATTTAGGTTTGGAAATCCAAGATAAGAAGAGTTCTAAAAGGACATACCCTATGAACATTTGAACGGGGTATGTACCTTAGAGGTAGTGTGCCAGCTCATGTAAAGCCTCCCAGCGTAATGCTCTCGAATAAGGATGAGCTTGTCTAGTTAAAGCCTTCAAGGATAGTGTTGGTTATGATAAATATGCTTAACAAAACATGGCTTATCAACCTAACTCTTCTTATGAGAATACTTCAAGATTGAGATTCCTTGTGCGATGTAATGGGATTATGAATACCTCCATAGTTAAGAGGGAGTGTTGACAATTGTAACTAGGTCTGGTATTCATAATGACCTAATTGTAATCATGACATTGTATACTCTTTATGGAGAAACAAAAAAATAAAGAAAAACAAATTATATTTTATTATGGAGTATGGGTTTCCTACTAAAGTTTGAGTCAAAATCATGTTCTTCATGCTTTTAGGTTTTCTAGGTCTTTCTAGGATAAATAAAAATATTGGTCATGTGTCATAGTCCCATTTAGACTCATTGTAATAAAGAGAGATATTTATTTTATCAAGAAAAATTTATTTTATATCCCAAGACCAAGTCGGCCCAAGAGCGGATCAAGTAGGCCTAGGGGAGGGTTATTCGACCCCTCAAGAAGGTTATAAATACAAGAAGCACGACCTCATTTGGAGCCCTCACTCATCACAAGTTATATTTGCAATAGCGAAGGGGAAGAAGAGAAAGAAGGATGATGAAAATAAGGAAGAATCAGAGGTTCCTGGACTAGATCTCTCTCTCTCTCTCTCTCTCTCTCAAATCTAGGGTTTATGTGAAGCTACGGTTGTAGGAGACCAAAATTGCAGGGCCGCAATTCTTGGACAAAGTTGCAATAGATCGATGTTTGGAATATGCTTAGAGAAGATCTTGTCAGGGGCTGACTTGGTGCTTAGTAGGGTTGTTGGATTTGGTCTTTGGGTCTAGGAAGTCTCTTTGTAAGTAGATTCTAAAGAAGAAGAGAAGCATTTTTTTGGGTTTTCCCCTTGGAGGGGTTTTTCCCTGGCTTCGAGCCTATATCGTGTGTACTGTGTCTTGTTGTGGTCTTTGTTGTTTTGGTAATTGTTGGTGAAAAAAGATCTAATAAAGTAATAAAAGTCCAACACATATCACAAGAAATTATCAAGTTAAGGAAAATCATCTATAATATGTAAGTCTCCTGATTTTCCAACATCTAAAGCCTTTGATCGACTTAATTGGAAATATATATTTCACTTCCTATATGTCATTGGATTTGTGGAGAAATGGATCTTATGGGTCCCAACTTTAGTTTCCAAAGCCTTCTTCTCTATTCTGATTAATGGCTCACCCTCTCACACATTTTCTCCTTCTCATGGCATATGATAGGGAGATCCTATTTCCCCCTATTTGTTTTTACTTATGGTTAAGGGTTTGGAGTGTGTTATTAAATTTGTTGTGCCCAGCTGCAAAATGAAAGGGCTTAATATGTGAAACGACAACTATGTTTATTCTCACCAATAATTTGTGTACAATACCTTATTGATGGGACATCCTTCAACAACATAAGCTTTCAATTTCAAGAAAATTCTAGAGGATTTTCAAGAATCTTTGAAAATGGAAATTAGTCTTGGAAAATCACAAATATTTTTCTTCAATATCCCATAGCTAGTTCAATGGTATATTTGTATAACTCTTGGCATTCAAAGGAATTTCCTTCCATCTAAATATCTCAAAGTACCCCATTTAGAAAATTCACTACATGTCCCTCGGGAAGGTCTCTTGATAAAGTTTGAAAACAAACTATCCAGTTGGAATTTCATATCTTTAAACATGATTGAAAGGTTGACTCTCACAAATATGTCTTACAGGCCATGCCTCTCTATTTGTTCTCAACATTGGTTGTTCCCAATACAAAAATTTAAAAAAAAAAATCAAGAACATTCAAAGATCCTTTCTCTGGGGAGGATCAAACTTGAAAAGAAAGTGCACTTTGGTGGCTTGGGAAAAAATGCACAAACCCAAAATGAAGGGAGGACTAAGGTTAAGGGACCCCCAAATTCTTAGTAAAACGTTAGCTACCAAAACCTGGTGGAGATGGAGTAAGCTATGGAAAATAATTACACCCCGTGGTTAGAGGAGTAGAATCTAATTAGATTAAAGGGGGACATAAAAGGTTCTCAAATTTTGAATGGTGCATGGAAAATCGCTCCCCCATCCAAGACCGTAGTTTTTCGTAGGTCAGAAAAGGACAAAGAATTTTTTTCCTGGGAGGATTATTGCAACTAGATTCCTAAGCTTCAAAATTAAGAGCACCTATATGAGCTAAATATTGGTTAAATTAGCAAGGAAAAATCAAGGTTGCAAACTATGGGAAACCAAATGAGGAAAATCAAGGATGGCAACAATGGTGAACATGGGAACAATGGAGGTTTGCACGGGAAGAAGTAACATTGGACTCTTTATGGTCAAAACTCCAAGAAGGACACATCAAGTTCCAATCTGGTCCAGACAAATTACGATGAGGATATAATCCATGTGGGAACTATAATCTAAAATACGCTTATAATCTAGTCATTGAGTACTCAGAGCTTCCAGTGTTAATTTTTCAAATTGTTTTATGCCAAATCAATTACTTTAACCCAATTTCACACTTCAATTAGCAATATTTCCAATTACAATTAGTCTTTCCATTCATCAACGGTAGTTGAAGATAGAACAATAAAAGCAATGACAAATGAGACAATCAACACAACAACAAGATACACTAGATTTGGTCAAAGACCAAGGAAAAACCCCACAAGGGGGAAAATCTTTGAAATTATTCTATTATTATATTGTCATAAAATGTTCAGCAGAGAGTACAATGATGCTAATACAATATCCAACAAAATAACCCAATACAAATCTGACACATATTTCTAGAGTCATTGTGATACAAAGAGAAACCCTTCAACTTTCGATCGACTGTGGTCAACTTTAGTCAAATGTGAAACCCTAGATCAAAACCCCAATGACTCCCTTCAGGTTGACATGCGTGCAACTGAAGCTTCTCAGTCGATCTCTTGGGCCTTGTAAGCATGTGACTATGGTCGATTTAGCCCAATGAAATAGGAGCGACCAGAAAATGGAAACTCTAATTCGTACGAACTGCAAACCTGAAACTTTGGACCATGTGTGAGATTCCTTCGTGGAAGCTATGCGAACCAATTCAAAGAGAAGAGAAGAATATGCTTGGATGATGTCCAAATGAGCTCTAGGTCGCTTGAATTTATAGGCTTTCATGGATGTCCATTTGATGCTTAGGTCGACCTGTCGAAATGTGTATGTGTGGGTACATAAATTCAAAAACCAACTTCTGCTTGTCCAAATGAGGTGATATTTAGGTCAATTTTGGTCCTCTTGAAAATATGAATTCAATGCCATTATCATCTCAATCATATGAGTTATCCAAGGTGGAACTTGACCGTAGTTTCATATTTTAACACTCCCTCCCAACTAGGGAGGATTCCACTTATAAAAATTTGTCCATCTATCAATATGTCATCATGTCGTTGTATGTCTCATCTCTGCTCAACTCTATCTACCGAAACATTCTTGAATCTAAAGAAGAAGAATCATCAGGGAGAAAAATCTACCACCCTCTGTCCATCAAGTTACTACCCAGAATCTCTATCAGTGAGCTACTACTTAGAATCTCATGGGGGAGCTACTACTATGACCCCATATCAAGCAATAGGTGATGTAGGGGAGCTACTACTCAACCCATCCTATTGCCTACTGATCTTCCCAATAATGACCCTTAAGAGTCGTGTGGTAGAACACCTACATCATAATACTCGCTTGGATGAGATACCAAACTTACCAAGAGGTAAGGATCACATGCCTCCAAGCCTCCTCAACCCGTTGGCCAAACAAGGAGGGAAAATCCCAACAAGCCTAGCTTGTGGGTATGATACCAACTGGGGTATACTCTACAAAAGCCAAGATAGGGTGAGTTACTACTCCTACCCTATGGGTAACAGATAGGGGTGAAACCCTCTTGTCCAGAGATCCCTCAAGCCCAGGAGCCCTCTATCTCAATTCCTCACCCTGGGAGCTTAAACAGTGGGGAAGAGTTGGCTCAGTTTTCTCGATCAGCGATGCCCCTTATCAGGAAGGGGCACATCCATTAGTCCAAGCTTCTCTTTGAAGACAAATAACTTCCTTTTTGGTAAAGCCTTAGTGAGAATATACGCAATCTTCCCATCTATCGATATGTGATGGAGTCGAATGGCTCCTCTCTACACCATGTGTCGAATGAAGTGATATTGAATCTCTATGTGTTTGAACTAGTCATGAAATACAATATTATCTGCCAAATGGATCCAACTCTTTTGTCACAATATATCAATGTAGTGTCTAGGACCTGCTCAAATAGCTCTCCAAAGAGCTTTCTCAACCAAACTGCTTCATAGCTAGTTATGCTAGTGGCAATATATTTTGCCTCGGCAATACTCAATGCTACGAACTTCTACTTCCTACTCACCCAAGATATCATGGCAGATCCAAGACTATAACAACATCTAGAAGTACTTTTCCTATCGGTAAAATTTCCTTCCCAGTCAACATCAATGTATCCATGAAGTCAAACATCCTCGGTAGAATATCTCAGGCCAAGTGTGATCATACCATGGAAATATCTCAAAATGTGTTTGGCAACGGTCCAATGTCCATGGAGAGGCTCGGTCATGAATTGACTCAACGTGTTCACTACATAACATATGTTTGGACGGGTGTTCACAGGGAACATCAAAGCCCTAATCAATTGTCTATACTTGTATGGATTCACCAAATAGGGTCTTGCATCTTCTCCACATAAATTCTTGAAGTTCATTTCCATCGATGTGACCATGGACTTGCATTTTTTCATTCCAAATCTCTCTAATAGCTTCACAACATATTTTCCTCGTGAAAGGAAAAATCTCTTTGGGCCTTTGCCACACCTCAAGGCCTAGAAAGTAGTGCATGAGTCCAAGGTCCTTCATCTCAAATTTAGAGACTAGATCCCTCTTACACTTGATTATTAGAGGCTCACTTCCTGTCAATAATAGATCGTCAACATATAAAACCAAAATCAGCGGCATACCTTGGACTACCTTGAAGTAGAGGTTGGGATCGGCATTGCTTCTTGTGAATCTAAACTTTAACAAAAACAAAAAATATCTATGTAGGTGTACCATGCTTTGGGGCTTGCTTCAAATCATACAATGCCTTCTTCAATATGCAAACATGTATCTTTCGATCTTTTACTTCAAATCCCTGTGGTTACTTGAGATACAATTCTTCTTGTAACATGCCATGGAGGAATGCAGTCTTCACGTCCATCTGATGAAGGGTCCATCCTTGACTTGTGCCAAGGGAAACTATCAAATGAATGGTTGTATATCAAGCTACAAGTGCAAATATATCATCATAATCTTCTCCCTCTTTCTAGGAGAAACCTCGAGCCACGAACCTTGCCTTGTATTTTTCAATGCTACCATCAACTCCATGTTTGATCTTGAATAGCCACTTCGAAGTCACTCAGGTTTCCCCTTCGGTCTCAGCACAACATCTCATAGATCATTCTTCATAATTGACTCATATTCTTCGGCCATAACATCTTTACAAACTTGTCCTTTTGCGTCTTCTTCAAATGTGGGAGGTTTGGCTTGAATCATAGTACTCATGGCTGCAACATATCCCTGGTACCTGAATGGTTGCTTCCTTTCTCTAAATGATCTTCGAACGGGAACTTGTTTCTCAACATCCTATGGAGTGTCACGTAGCCAAAGTGGTCTCTTCCTAGTAGGAGGATCACTTGGAGGAGGATCTACAGGATCCATAGGCTCCATGTGATCATCAACAATGTCAGTCTCGGACTCGAGCATGGAAGGACCATCTAGAATATCCATATCATCATTATTTTCAGGAGGAGGTGGAGGAAGGTCCCTTGCTTTTCCAAGGGCAACATCTTCATCGAATGTAACATCCCTGTTAATTTCAACCTTCCTTTGACCAGGAATATATATTCTAAATGCTTTAGAATTTTCACAATATCCAACAAATGTACATTTTCTTCCTGTAGCTTCCAATTTGTTCTTTTTTTCCTTTGGAACATGGAAATACACTGGACATCCAAATATGCGGAGATGACTAATGTTGGGCTTGACACTTGTAAACACTTCTTCGGGGGTATTGTTTCCCAAAGCTTGATGAGGCACCCTGTTTTGAACATATATGGCAACATGTGAAGCTTTAACCCAAAGCAACTTAGGCAACTTTTGATCATGGAACTTCTACTATATACATGTTCTTCCTTCCAACTAGACCATTTTGTTTGAGAGTATATGGCACAATTGTTTCCTTCTTGAAACCTTCCTTATTGTAAAAGTCAATGAACTCGTTTGACATGTATTCTCCACCATTATCAAACCTGAATATTTTGATCTTCTTTCCTATTTGTTTTTCAACCAATGCTTTGAACTCCTTGAAATTATTCTTCTATTATATTGTCATGAAATGTTCAGCGGAGAGTAAAATGAGCCCAATACAATATCCAGCAAAATAACCCAATACAAATCTGAAACAAACTTCCAGAGTCACTATGACACAAAAAGAAACCCTTCATCTTTTGGTTGATTATGGTCAACTTTAGTCAAATGTGAAACCCTAGCTCAAAACCCCAACCACTCCCTTCAAGTTGACATGCATGTGACTAAATCTTCCTAGTCGCTCTCTTGGGCCCTGTAAGCATGCGATTATGGTCGATTTAGCCCAATGACATGCGAACGACAAGAAAACAAAAGCCCTAATCCCTACGAGCCACAGACCTGAAACTTCAAACCTTGTGCGAGCTTCCTTCGTTGAACCTGTGCGAACCAATTCAAAGAGAAGAGAAGAAGATGCTTGGATGATGTCCAAATGAGCTCTAGGTCACTTTAATTTATAGGCTTTCATGTATGTCCAATAATGTCCATTTGATGTTGAGGCAGACCTGTCCAAATGTGTATGTGAGGGTACATAAATTCAAAAACCAGCTTTTGTTTGTCCAAATGAGGTGATCTTTAGGTTAATTTTTGTCCTCTTGGAAAGAGGAATTCAATGGCATCATCATCTCCATCATATGAGTTGTCCTAGGTGAAATTTTATCGTAGTTGCATATTTTAACATCTAGATGATCGAATTTGTAACAAAATTTGGAAATTGGAATTTGGCTTAAGGTATCCATGTTCCTTTGGCAAGTCGCCCATAGAAAAATTCTCACATGTTCCATCCTATTGCCATCTATGTAGAGAGGAGCAAGCCCCTATAAAAAACCTACATAAATCCTACTATGTTACGTCGAAGCTTTGGGATAGAGGAATTTCCATCTCAATGTCTAGTAAAGCGAGGAGAAGCAATAAGTCCACCATTTCTAATGGAGAGGTTCGACATTCTCCCACAACATAACCAACCAAACCTAGCTCCTCCTTCTTTGGGAAACTTGGAAAGAGAGGAACAATAGAATCTTCAAGAATATGTGAAATCAACAAAGGATATCTAGATAAGAGTCCCCAATAACATAAGGAAATCCATTATATCCATCAACTAGTCCCCATAGGACTAGAATGGTAACTCAAAGGAATCCCATACTTCAATCTCTAAATATTTCCTAGGTTCAACAATTTATCTCCTTCAAGCTACCTCCTCAAAAATGCAATAGCTTGATTCATTCGTAACCATTGCCTGAAGGATACATTAAATCAAAGTTTTTTGGCACTTCCAAAAGCAATCCTACACTGTCCATCCGTGGAGGAATTTTTAGAGATGCAGATGGGAAAAATCTCAAAGTTGATGCAAGGCCAATTGGCATAGGAAGTAACAATGAAAATGAGTTATTGGCCCTAGAATTTGGCCTCATGATTGTGATAAGATCAAGATTAAGTAATTTGATTGTTGAAGGGGACTCACATCTAATAATAGTCATGGTTAAAAAATTGCATAATGGTTCCCCTCCTTCAAAAATTGCTAAGAGTTAGTACCTGGAAGCATGCTTGGAGCAAGTTATCTCTTTGATATCAAGAATCCCAATTAGAACGCCTTCTCATATTCAAAGATCTAGCAATAAGGTTTTGGATAGACTAGCTAATGTAGGAGGTTTTGTGGAACAAAAAATTACAAATCTCTTATGGAATGACTCTAAGCAGAAGCCACTCCAATCACAATGTTTGGATTTGGCACTAGCAGAGTTGTCATCCTCCACATCAGGTGCTCATTAAAACTCGTTAATGTACATGGGGGGGCAAGGACTAAAGGTGTTGAAAAGTGGTGAGTAAGGTCTTCGTTGACTTGAGCCTTAGTCAAGAAGACCACAAGCAATATTTATTGAGCATGCACAAGTTCTTATAAGTTAGGAAAAGTTCCTAAAATTTAGGATGATTTATGGAACAGTGTGACTTAAGCGCAGGAATTGGAGGCTCGGTTCTTTTTGTCTCCTAATGCGAGTTATCTTTGGAAAAAGACAAGCAAGTGAGCTTTAGTTTCTATTTGAGGCAGGATGAGTTACATGAGTCAATTAGACTCAATTAACTTAGCAATCACAAGTCTAAGTTCCCACAATAAAATTGTCAGATTTAATTGATGTAAATTGCTTATATGGAGGATGAAGACACAAAATTGGATTCTTGTTTTGTGAGCACAAGGTTGTGAGACAAGACAATAGAGCACAAGTTTGTGTGAAGGAGCTTGTGAGAGGAAGAGAGTACTAAGGAGAATCTTGTGCGCAATTGATAGAAGGAAATTTCCTTGATATTTATGCTAGGAAACAAGGAGCAAGATCAGGGCTACTTGCAAAGTGTTTCAAGCTTAAGTCAAGTAGGGAAAACAAGGTTGTTTTCTATTGAAACATGATTGTATTGTAAGAGATCTATTCTTCAAAATTCTATCAATAAAATTCTCAAAAAGGCGGAGGGTTTTCCCAGCTGGGTTCCCTAGAAAATTTTATGTTTTTTGCTATCGTGTGACTTTGTTTTATTTATGTTCTATTCCGCTGCAAATTGGTAGAGAAATTTTGTGTTTTGGTGCAATGACTAGTTTCAGATTTGTTCACTACAACAGTTGCAAACTTTCAAGGAAATTCTACATGGTATTAGAGCCAGGTTCGGAATAAAGAGAAACACAAGTTGATTCACACATCACAAGTGCAAATATCTTAAGGTGAAGGACAGATAAGGGAGTTGCAACCTAGAGGAGTCTTGCCAAGAGAAGAAAGGACGAAATTTGAAGTATTTTTTCTATGTTTGGGTGGCTATGATAGGCAAAGGGCACGTCGAAGTGTTTGAGGACAATTCTGGGCAAGTTTGTTGTGCAAATTTAGGGTGCTCTTTATCTGTTCAGGCCCCAAGTTGCTCTATATTATTGCAAGAGGACAGCTCCCTTTTTGGGACAGCCGAGAGGCCTAGAAGGTGGCTAAACCTTGGCCGAAATCACATAGAACAACAATGCAGGTGTAGGAGCCTTGAAGTGGAGGAATTGTGTGGTTTCATGAGGAGTATTAGGGTAGAGAATTAACGCTAACATGGACTATCATAAGCCCCAACTAGAGCTAATAAAAACTTAGAACAGGCCAAGGACACTTCTAGGGCAGAAATCGTCATCCAAACAAAGGGTTGTTGTGTTCTTCCAAGTTATTTTTTTTGCTAGGTTGGTGTGTCTAGGTTGGAGAAGCTTGTAGATCAATCAAAGTACAATATTGTGGAGGGTTGTTAATGGCTTATTTGAGCCCTAAGTTCAGTGTATTGTGAAGGAATACAAATTTGTTAGTGGGAAAGTGTTGGAGAGCTTTTTGGGGAACCAAGATGGTGTACCAAGGAATGAAAGAAAATAATTGTTTAGAGAGAGCATCAAACTTCATTACATGGAAAGGGAGGACCGTGATAATGCTAGAAGATAATGGGGTGGGAGAGTTTATCAAGTAGGCAATAGGGCCACCTCAAGATCCCCAACAATTGGCCCAGCATAATAAGAATGATATGAAGGCAAGGAGGATTATTCGAGAAGGGGTCGAAGATCATATAGTTCCATATAGTTCCTCATATCCATGAGAAGAAGACAACTTTTGAGATTTACAAAATTATATTAGATCTATATTAGACTACCATTGATACTAGGAATCTTGCTCTAAAGGAGAAGCTAAGGAGTATATGTATGAGCAAGGATGAGCCCATCATCATGTATTTGTCAAAGCTCACTCAGGTACGAGATAAGCTAGGTGGTGTGGGTGTGATTGTACCAAAGCATGACCTTATGAATTTTTCTCTTCTAAGACTTCACAAGTCATGCTATGGGTTCCAAGATGTTGTTAGTGGCAGAGAAAAAATTTCCAGTTGGGAAAGGTTATGGAATGATCACGTTCAAGAAGAGATCTAGAGAGGTACCAGAGGTGGTAGATCAATGAAGAAAGAGGACAAAGTGAACTTTACCCTGGCAGGAAAAAGTAGCAAGGCCAAAGGTAAGGAGGGCCAAGGAGTGGTCGAGTCCAGTCAGAAGGGCAAGAAGAAGGATCTAAGCAATATCAAGTGCTTCCATTGCCATGAGTTTGGACACTATGCCACTAAGTATCCTAAGTGGAAGAAGGAGTCTAGTAAGGATCATGTAGTTGCGTTCGTGGAGGTAGATGCATTTTCTACCCAGTTCAAGAAATATTTTTCTTTGATAGCTTGAATGGCAAGCTCAACAAATAATAGCATATGGTATATTTATTTAGGAGCATCCTTCCACATGACCAGGAACAAGAAGAGTTTTAGCCACCTAAAGGAGAAGGACATGCAGTTTCAGATTCGGCAAGGAGATGATGGCATGTATGCAGCTAGAGGAATTGGTAATGCCGGTTTTCAGAGGGAGTTAGGTAATCCTCTTCATCTCAGAGATGTCCTCTATGTTCCAGAATTAAAGCAGAATCTTGTTCTAGTAGCTACCCATGAGGACAAGGGTTATGATGTCATCTTCAGTGGAGGTAAGGCTTATATCCAACACTTAGCTTCTGGACGTAAGAAGCAAATAGGTGTAAGGAAGAAGAATCTCTACAAGTTCTAGGTAGAGACAAGTGCAGTCTTGAGCAAAAAGGTAGGGAGAGCTCATAATAGAAGTGATTGTTGAATGAGAGTGAGATAGAGCTTGGATTTGCTTAAGGGAGATCAAGAGAGAGTTAAATTTTCCATTATCACCTTCAGCCAGAGGAAGCAACCACAAAGGTACACAAGGTACATGGAACTTATGCTAAAGTGATAAACTCGCAAAGCATGGTGGGAAAGAAATGGTCTTTAGATCAAGTTTCAAAAAAGAAAGTAGGGAAGTCTTCTAGTTCAAAGGATGTAGCTACAACAGCGGAGAACGTGATAGTATTGGAGACAGATCCGAGTGGATGAGGTTCTTCCAGAAGCACCTTCCTTGTTAAGAGGGAGTGTTGAAAAGTAATGAGTAAGGTCTTCTTTGATTTGTGTCTTAGTCGAAGGCCACAACCAATCTTTCTTTAGCATGCACAAGTTCCTATAAGTTAGGACGATTCATGGAGCAGTTTGGCGTAAGCGTAGGAGTTGGAGGCTCAATGAGTTATGTCTCCTAGTGCAAGTTATCTTTGGAAAAAGACAACCAAGTGAGCTTCAATTTCTATTTAAGGCAAGATGAGTTACATGAGTCAGGTAGACTTAGTTAACTTAGCAATCACAAGTCCAAGTTCCCAAAATAAACTTTCCAGATTTAGCTTATGTGAATTCCTTATTAGGAGGATGAAGGCACAAAATTGGATTGTTTTTTGTAAGCACAAGGTTGTGAGACAAGACAATAAAGAGCATGATTTTGTGTGAAGGAGCTTGTGAGAGGAAGTGTGTACTAAGAAGTAGCTTGTGCACAATTGATAGAAGGAAATTTGATAGGGGGCAGCATCAAAGCTAATTGCAAAGTGTTTCAAGCTTAAGTCAAGCAGGGAGAACATGGTTGTTTTCTATTGAAACAGGATTGCATTGTAAGAGATCTATTGCTCAAAACTCTATCAATAAAATTATCGAACAAGCAGAGGGTTTTCCCAATTGGGCTCCCTAGAAAATTCTGTGTTTTTTGCTATTGTGTGACTATGTTTTATTTTTGTCCTATTCCATTGAAAATTGGTATAGAAATTATGTGTCTTGGCACAATGATTAGTTTCGGATTTGTTCACTATAGCAGTTGCAGAATTTCAAGGAAATTCTACAAAAAGTGTGAGAGTGAATCAATGATCACTCGACTTGGCTTACAAGCTCTTATGCTTGATATGCAAAACATCAATTCAAGTTATAATTTAGTTTTTTGATCAATTCCTCTATATGGCATATGCATTCGGTGTATGAATGTAGCATGGAAGTACATTTGTTCATAATGGGAATGGTGGGCATATGATTTTTCCTCTCATCCACCATCAAGACAACCTTATAGGCATCACAGGGCATGATTTCCTTGGTTGGCTTAATTTCCTCAAACTACTACAGAAGGAACTTACTATTTATGGACCAGTGGTGCTCCATCCTTTCTTAATACCATACTCTATAGTTGAGTGGGGAAAATTTGAATTAGTTTCTCCTTGGTTGATCTCTATCTCTCAACTCTACAAGTTGCATTGTCTTTGGTTGGAAATTTTGAATTTGATGTGGGATGATTCGACGATATCAATTGTTTGGGTTTCTTTAGTTAACTCAGGCTAGTAGTTTAGTTCATCTCTTGGTCAAAATGTCTCCTCGAAAGGATTTTTCTCTGGTTGGTAAGCATTTTATTTTGAGACGGGGTCAAAAGAAATGAGTGGATGTCATTGTCTAATTTTGGGTGCTTAGATGAGGTTTGAATTTATTCTAGTTGTGGGCTTCTCATTCTACTCATGTTCTGGCCTCAAGGGGCACTACCAAGGTCTCATTGATGTACACACAAAATAGGCTCTAGGTGGAGGGAAGCTCAAAAAATTATGCCAAGATGATATCGTGTTGGAGGGAACAGGGGTAGGTGAGGCCCCAAGCCTCCTTCCACCTCCCACGCTCAACAGGAAACCAAGCGCTCAAATACTATGTATCATCAATAAATCTTGCCTTGTATACACAAAGAAATTGCAAAGGTAGAAGGAAGCAACCAAGGTAAAATGATAGTTTTTTTATGATATGAATGTGTTGAAACAAGTTGGTTGTTTGGGCCTAAACACTGGTTATACAAGAACCAAGCATACTAGGTATTTACAAGTTGTGGATCTGTATTGGTGTTAGGTCCCTATAATACTAGTGTATTCCCCCATTATTATTGTCATTGTAGCCCTTATTGTTATTGTTGTGCCCATTGTTAGGATATTCCGACACATAGGAAATAGTTAAGTTCAACTTGGTCTAGTATAAAGTTAGGTATAGAGTTAGGTAAAGTGTGTTTCTTTACCGTTGTACATTTTGTAACTTACAATCCGACG